>JAQGBT010000300.1:0-60066 GCA_034698585.1 Disparrhopalites patrizii
CATAGAAATGTCTGTTCTCTATAACAGTTTTTCGCTATAACAAGCGAAATTTGATGCTTTATAGGGTGCTGTTATAGTGAGAGTCGACTGTACAGCCGTCAAACCGAAAAATGGAAATTCTTGCTATGCTAAATCGTATAAGAAATTTTGGTGTAGTGAGGGTCCCCTCTTTGGTAAGTTTTAATAATTTCAAAATATTTTCTCCAGCGCTGTGGGCCAAATTGGCACAAAGCTTTTACATATTTGGTACATATAGTTATCCAATAGGTAGGCTACATGCACAAAACATTTCAACTTGAAACGAAGTGGACACTTGGTATACGTTAATTGCAATGGTATACGTTTCGCCTAAATCAACTTAAAATTTGACGAATGTTGTATACATTTATTTGGCTTGTAGACACAGACTGGCATCGATTTAATGAGAAATGTTTACTCGCTCACAATTACTCACTTGACTGTGCGTTGAAATAACGTGTGAGAGTAGGAGTGATAGAGACTTTACTTTTTTGTGACGAATCTTTATTAAAACTTTTAACGGAGGGTCAAACAAAACTTTCAAGTGAACTTTAGAAGTAGCGAATCCAGAAACCGAATGTATGTGCTCCATGCTGAGCCTGGGGAATAAATACAACTTTTGATTATATGTATTAATGTACAATCCAATTATAACTAATTAAAACGTTTTTCCAAGATGATTCAATTTGGTAAATGTCGGTCGGTTGATCAGAGCGGCCGGTATTGACTCATACAATAGCCTATGCGAAACGTTAGTCAAGGTTCTCAACGCCTGGAAGGTTACCAATAGAAAAAAACGTTGAGATTTGGCCGTGAAAATGACGTGGAAAATCGTATAAACATTGGAGGAATTTTTGACGCAGCAAAGATGCTTCGAGAAGCTTGAGAAATGCAAGGCGGACAGATTCCGCTTGCATGACTAATGCTGGGGGAATATTCCATGATCTTCCAGAATATTCTCTCAGCTATGCGTCATATTTTTTAACCTAACATTATAGTTAATCCATCCAGCACTTTTGTGATGATTCATATAGCCGTTTGTTTCTTATAGGGCCTATTTTGCTACTCTAATTGTCCATTGATTGTGCTCAAATGCGTCGTGTTTATTATTTATAATGGTTGTATGCTGAAACTAATGAGATGGTTTTTCAACTCATGTAACAAATTTCAATTAGTACTTTGTGACAAAAGGCACTACAGACACGTGCTCACTACACAGTTGGTACTACCTGACACTTTAAATTTATTATAGAATATAATTACGTTTTCCAAATTTGATCTCAACATTTCGCATGTCTTTACAATTCGTTTTCAACAAAGGTATAGTTACAAATAAAATCATCTGAATATGCACACCATTGTGGTTCCACCAAGCGATGAGTCACCCGTCGAGACTCATAGCATCCGCTTTACGGCCGCACATCTGTATCGGTCATCATGTTTCCGTGAAAACCACGGCTGGGTTTGCAATTGAATTATAACATGTGACAATAGCCGCTGGGCTTGTCACTATGTTAAAAAATAATAATCTGTTGAAACTGCTTCTATGTGCTAGCTTGCTGCTGCAAGCAGCCAAATCCTGGAATGTTGATTCCGTATTTCCGACTCCTTATCCCAAGCATTTCCATCTGGCAAATATCGCAAGACATTTTTCGGACTGCGACAGTGAGATTTTAAATCCGACAGCCGACCATACAAAGGACGAACTCTTTCATGGGATGATATTTCCGTACATTTTTCATAATCTTCGTGCCTCGCAGATATGTACGGATAACAATGGCCTCAATGCAGTATTGCGCACGATCGTGGTTCAAAAGGGCTATAAAAATCCGAGGCGAATTTTGTTCGTGGTAATTATGACATCATCCGCGAAAGGAAATTGCCATCTGGAAATAATTACTTGGAGAGCCAAGTCTTTAGTATTCTCAATGGAGCATAAACTTGGGAGGGCCACCGTGAAATTGGCGAAACCAACCTACAATGCAGCCACGGTTATATTTCTGGATTTCTTTGGAAACTTTACTCATTTTGATTTCAAAAATGTACAAAATCGAATAGGCCTCAATCCGATTCCGGTAATTCACATGAGATGGACAAATTATTTGGATGTGGCAACGTTTTGGAACCGACATGAGGACATCAGTGCAACGAGATTCCCGCTCGCCAGCGACCTCGCAAGCGTTTTTAGAGCAATTTGGACGTTATTTGACCAGGAGATACGGGAACACTGCAAACAATGGACAATCCCTGGGAATAAATTTACAGCGGAGGAACAATGTGAATTCTTGATTCACGATTGCATTCCGGGCGGGAGCGGGAGGCTACCTGCGACGCCGAATCACGCATTCAGCCGCGTCAATCCGCGAGGACGTCTCTTATCCTGGCTGGGCCACATGAAGGAAATTGTCAATGTGACAACTACCGTGTACACCGTCCATCAAGGCTTTGTCCCTGGATTTCATGTGGCTTGTTTATCCAGCCGATGTGATGCATATGCTTTGGGAGAGTCCCAGGGACTTCACTTCATTACTGCAGATGGCGTTACCAAGGCCAGAGTAGGGCTGGGCACGTACACGCAGCCTCTGAAGTGGCAGGTGTGGCTTCTAATTGGAGTCGCTGCATATTTCTGGATTTGCATCATATACTTTCACTTGCTCTCATTTTCCTTTGGCTCCCTAGCAAGGATTATTCTGTCTGTAACTGCCCGATTTGTGGAGCAGTCATGCCATTTCCAATTCACACCGCGCATGCGCTGGATATGGGCAATCTTCATTCTCATGGTGCTCGTCATCACCAATGGATACAAGGGCGTTATGAAGACGGAGTTCATCGCTAAATTCCAGCCACGCATCAAATGGGAGACAATTAAGGAGCTCCAAAATTTCACGTTTTTCTTTCCCGCAGGCAACATTGTGACTGAAGTTGCTATGTGGTCAATTTTTGTCCAACATTTTGAAACTAAATGGTGTCAAAAGACATGTTCTTATGATCACACAAACGGATGGGAAATCCTAATTGCATCAAATGGCGGTCTTGATGACACGAAATTTGTCATCGGACATCAACCGAAGAATTTTGACTGCGTCGAAAATCGTGACCTTGATTATGTCATCAGGACGAACTTGGTTCGAGCCCGTACTGCTGCAATAGTGACCGAGGAAGAATTTCTCTCCGTTTGGGATCGATTTGAGCGCTTCATGGACGAGGATCCGAGCTATCTCTTTCATTACAACCAAAAGCCAGATCGCTATTTGGGCCAGTTAATCTTATTTTACTTTAACGATCATCAAATACCGGAAAAATACACGCGGGATGTTCGACAGAGCGTGGAATTCCTGTGGACCGGCGGAGTATGGAAGCTTTGGATTAAATGGGAGAAATTCAGGTTAGGCTCCTGCGCCACTCCGTCGAAGGTGTTGGAGCGTGGGCGGAACCAAATTTCGACGCAGCCCTTGAGCTTGCACGGAACGGACATTTATGTGGTGTTCTACGCATTTCTAATTCTATTGTTAATCGCCATATTTGCTGCGGGTGTGGAACATATAATCAGAATATGCGAGACGTAGGCAAAATTTCGACACTGCAATATCGTATGTACGTATTCGCAAACATTTATATTCAAAATAGCACCGTTATTACTCCAAACTTGTCTCACTAAAATTCATGGACAAAGCATTGGGAATATATTCACCAATACATTATAATTACGTATATGTATGGAGAGCTGTCAAAGTATGTAGCTCAGATACTTCACTTCACAAACACAACGATTTCTATTTAAAATTCCTAGTCTATTGTGACCCTAGTACAATTAAGCAAGATAACTGCTTTATTCAGTTCATGGCTGCATCAAAAGCTGTAGAGATATATGTTGCCGGTCAATAAACTAAAGCAAAAATGATCATATCGGAGTCGAACACAGACAAAGTTTTAAAAGCATAAATGCAGAAAATTTCGAGACAAATTTTCAACGCAATTGCTAAAAACACAAATTTTTTAGGCAATCGCTAAAAACGAATTTTCAACGAAATCGCTAAAATCACAAATTTTTAAGGAAATCGCTAAAAACGAATTTTCAAGGAAATCGCTAAAAACGAATTTTCAAGGAAATCGCTAAAAGCACTTTTCAAGGAAATCGCTAAAAGCACTTTTCAAGGAAATCGCTAAAACTACAAATTTTCAACGAAATCGTTAAAAAGACAAATTTGCTGGGGAATTGCGAGACAATGCTTTCGTTGGAAAGTTTGTAGGTAAAACAATCGCAATTTTTAAATTTTATCAGTGTGACGTAATGCTGGGCAGTATGAAACAAATGTGGTGAAATCTGCATTTGCACAAGTTTTGATGCGAATAATCGGATTCAATATGAAATTTTGCACTTAAGCCCATCTCGTGGTTTTCCCTATCGTTACGGCACACAAAAAATAAAATTTGTTCGTGTTAACTTGTAACAAGTGTGTTCTTTTACAGATGCCGGACAACAAAAAATGCTTCTAGAAAATAAGGCTATTACGTAAGTATGAATTTAGATATGAATCAAGTTTGAAACAAGCATTAAACAACTGCATACAGTGATGTTCAAGGCCATAAATTAGACCGTATCTTTCTCATCAATCGTGTCAACTTTCTTAACATTTCCGCCAAACTTTACCGTTTCGCTGGATCATGTCTCTTGCATCCACAAGCATGTGTATATACATTGGTACATGCCTATAGCTAATATCTCCTTACGCATAATACGAGAACAAATGAAATATAGGTAACTATTGCTTTATTAAAAATGATCGAAAGGTACACAACGAACAAAAACATATAACGAAAGTCCTTTAAAAATACATGATCAAGGTCTGAATGAAGGATTATAAAACTTGGTGGGACTCTCGTCTCCGGCGCGAGCCGACGAAGACCTCCGGCAAAGGTTGTACACTGCCGCTGCGGTGAGGACCAATAGAAGAGCGATAAACACCACCGCCATCAACGTGAAGAGCGAGAAGCAATCTGAATGTAAATCACCTGCAACCGAATTTCCCATAAACTTGTTTTACAAATTTTCCCATATCTTCCTTTTGTTCCTTCAAAACTTAATGAATTTAACTTTGTCAGTGACGCGAGTATGGAAAATTTTCGTACCATAAACCGTTGGACTGGACGCTGAAGTAACGAATTCGGCGAAATCGTCAGGGCTTACAACGTGAACAACCCGACGGAGTCTCAGGGATTCTTCGTTTCCGGATTCGGAGAGAACAGTGCCGTTATCACTGACATGACGTTTGGCACGAGACCCGACTCTCACGTCAATATTGCCCACTCCCGTAGAACGGTCATCCGCCGAGTGGTTGGGAACGTGGAGCTTTTTAAATTATATAAATAACATCATGTTGTTTTTCAAAATTAATAATTTTAATAATCATATTCGCTTGAAAGAATGCATTGGCTCACTTCATGGTATTCTTCCTTCGGACACTCTTCGCATGCTCCTTTGCAGAGGGAAACGGTGCATTCCAAGAACAAGTCCATGAGGTCGGGGAATTTAAATGCCTGATTAAGTTACAATTTATTAATCCAATTTATTGCTCAAAATTTACTATTTAAAATTTATTATTTAAAATTTGCTATTTAAAATTTGTTATTTAAAATTGATTATTCTATCCGTATATGTATATTGACTCATTTATATTAGACTTACGCTGAGGTACGCGTAGGACAGAATATTCCCAGGATTCCTCTGTTTAAGCCAACCTCCCATGAGCTTAGGTTTTGTCGCACAGCCTCGACTGAAAAATTTCGAAATCATTTAGCAAATTAATGGATTCTTCTAAAACTGCGGATATCGAGCAAGCCAGAGCACAAGAAAGAACGAATAATTCAATAATGGGCATGTGCAATCTGTGCAAACTTTTAATACATGGAAGCAATAAGCAACAATGGAATTGCAATGGAGAATAAGCAATAATACAGTGGAATCTTTCTATAAATGGCCTGTATACAACCAGATTTTCCCTATGACAACACATATTTGCCATTCTCCCGAAGCATTTACGGATTATGAACTTGTTCTATATAACAATATTTCTATAACCACATATTTCTCTGTAACAATATATTTTTCCCCGCCCTTCACAATAGAATATACGTCTTAGACGTTCCTTATAACAGCATACATTTTTTGAATGAACAAAATGGCGAGGCTAAACATAGCGTTGGAGCCTTTCAAATAATATTCTGCAATTTGCATTAAAACACGTGCAAATATCTATTTAAAATGGGGTTTCTGTACACTAGACTCATTTTCCCCCAACATTATTCATGTTCCGTAACATTTCTCTATAACAAGGCTATTCGTCACTCCCTTGTAAGTTGTATACAGTGGACTCTTTCTATAACAACGCTGATCGGAAGGGAACACATGGTTGTTATATGGAAAAGTTGTTATTTGGAACGTAAAATAAAACGTATTTACGAAGGGCTGAAAACTAAATTTGTTATAGAGAAATAGTTGTTATTAAGGAGAGTTGCTATAGAGATAGTCCACTGTAGAGAGAATCCACTGTAGAGAGAATCCACTGTATTTAATATGGTCAATTGTGTTTGTATAATAGGGTCGATTACATTACGAAAAGCTTACTTGTCACTGAGGACGACACGATTGTTTGGAGTCCCGTCCGTGGCCACACAATTTCTGACCAAAAGATCAAAGTCAGCATCTCCCACGACGGTCACGACGGCTGTGAGTAAATCCCCAATCCTCACTAATCCTTGGACGGAAGTTGCCCGGGGACCTCGTCCGGTCTACATGAGAAAAAAAATCATATTTATTTACCAAAAATTTACGATCCAACGTGAGGAAATGGTTAGAGATTGTAAAATTACGTTTGGAAATACGAATTACAGATTTTGTTTGCTGTCTCTAAAATTTTTGGAATTACGGATTAAAATTACTGATTCAAAAAGCTCCCGGGATTGTACATACTGGGCTTTAAAATTAACTCATCTGCACGCTTGGCCTTGAGTACGAGTTTTGAAACTTTTTTCGCAGCTAAATGAATGCAAGTGAGAGTGAAAAATAAATGCCCACCTATGATTTAAGTGTTAATGAAAATAAAAATTACATACTCGAACTTGCAGATAAAAACCAAATTACTATAGTTACAAAATACTTGCTAGCAATAAAGGTATTAAGGTATTGCCAAATGACAAAATACATGCAAAAATTCTTCATCCGGAAATTACAAATTACGCAAAAGTAATTCAATTACGTAATACAATGACTTTTGTATTGAAATTAACCATCTCTGAAAATGATCGCAATAAAAGAACAGACAATTTGTAATGGAGACATCGCCCTTAACAAGTAGATTGAATTCTTTGGTTTACACAACATTCATTGTGTTTACATGTCGATTTATTGCCCATGACATTTCCGAGAGCAAGAGCCACGCTCGAATGAGATTCAAAAGCGTACGTAGGAAAGTAAAAGGGATCACGCCGTTGTAGGCAAGCATTTAGCTTCTTATACGGCCTTTGTTAGTGTGAGAGTATAACAATGGTCAACAAAAAAAATTGTGTCGGGGAAGCAACGATGATATCAAGAATTATGCCCACGCAGAGTATAGGACAAATGAAAACGCCAAATACAGGACTGTCTAGGGCTCTCTTTGATTATTCATTTGATTGTTATGTCATCGACTCAAAACAAGACACTTTGAAGAGACGCCGTGACAGAAGATCTGCCGCATCCACATACGAGTTACAGTCGACTCTCTCCATAAAAATTTAGCAAAAAGCACCTACATGTAGCCGTTACAGAGAATAGCCGGTATAAGGAATAATACACGATCGTTAAAGAGAAAAACATTTATTGACGGGGGATTCAAAATTAAATAAAAACCGGTACAGCGAGAGAAATATGCGAAGGCCTGACCTAAAACCGTTATAGAGAAGAAGGCTAAAGGGCGGGTGATTCAAAGCTAGTGCAAAAACCGCTAGAGAGGGATAAGTATTCGAAGGCACGCTGTAGGGAGAGAGGCTGAATGGTGGGGGATTCAAAACCTCCCTGTTATAGAGAGAAATTGTAACTGAGAAAAACGTTATAGGGAGTGAATTCGTCATATATGTAGTACAGTGGAATCTCTCTATAACAAGTTTTTTTATAACAACATTTCTCTGTAACAACGTTATTTTTCCAACCTTTCGTACATGTAAAGTGCATTGTATTTAATAGTCTATGTATATTATAACTTTTCCATGTAACAATATTTTTCGCCCACCCCTTCAGAGTTGTTATATAGGGACTCCACTGTAAATCTCTCGGGTGGGTTTGTGAACACGGTTATAGTGCGAAAACCGGTATACAATGGAGTCTCTCTATAACAAGCCTCTTTATAACAACATTTCTCTGTAACAACATTATTTTCCAAGCCGATCGAGCATGTAAGGTTCATATTTCATGTTCTTTATAACAACATATCCCTGTAACAATATTCTTTACCCTTCCCTTCAGAGTTGTTATATAGAGACTCTACTGTAGAGAGGCCCGCTATAGAGAGAGTCGACTGTATTCCTCACAAGCTCACCAAATTTTGAGTCACTTTCCGAAAACTGATCTTGTCCAACTCCCTAAATTTCTGAAGTCAGAGGAGAATTGGGAGAATGACAACAATAGCAACAATGCGCGGAGATTGTGGAAGATCTCCCATGTCATCTTGCATGAATTTGCTAATATTGACACACATATATAGACATTCCTTTCCACCGGCTCAATGAGCATACAGAATACATTAAAAAGAGGATGACATTTATCAACTATATGCAGATGTGTATGCACAAAAAAAATCATTTTGCCTATTGCGGAAGGAGGATCCTACAGGATGAATGAACAATATCGCCAGCTGTCGTTGTCCATCCCTTATTGTAGCAGCCCAGGAAAAGGGGATACTTGGCTCTTTAATAATAATCATCTGTTTTCAATTCCAACATGTCAAACTGTTGAGAGAGAAGCTTTCTATTCTTGTAATAAAAGAGGACAGGCCATCCTTACCTCGTGAGTACTAATAATGGTAAGTGCCGCTCTCATGTTCCTGCCGTGTGTAGGAATTATTTCTGTCGCCTAATAAAGTACAGAGTACTCAACGGGAGGAGGTTCGGCTATAACAATAGATGTGCACGTGTCATTGACAATGTCAATTGTTCGTTTAGTCCTTTGAGAGAATGTCACTCTCCGTCGTTGAGCAGATTCAAAGCTCACTTTGGTGATGACCAAAGGAAAAAGACAAAGCGTAATTAAAATCATCCTCATCTCTACACGGCCTCTTGGCTTTCATTTACAGTGGAGTCTCTACATAACAACCCTTTATAACAGCCTGTTCTGAATAACGTCAGGAACTTCGCCGCACCTGGTACATGGAATACATACTAATTGTGTTCTCTATAACATCATTTCTTTTATAACAGCAAAATTTTGGGTTCCCTTGGACGCTGTTATAGAGAGATTCCACTGTATGTACTTACACTCTCTTAAATCGTATGCCGTCACAGGCAGGGAAAGTTGTCTTCCGACAGTCTTTATATTTACAGATAAATTCTTTCAGTCAGAACCAAAATAAACCCGTTGCCGTTCCCATTGTATGGAACTGTTTGAGAAAGACAAGAGAGAACGAACAGCAGGGAGGTACAAGATAAAAAAGAAAGCGAGATAAAGAGAGAAGAGAGAGAATAATAAAGACTAGACGAGAAAAGACGGAAAGAATAATAGGGACAAATAGGGACAGGATGAGAATAGAGAGAAATGATAAAAAAAAGAGCAGAGATGGAAGGAACAAAAGAAAGAAAAAATAAAAGAGAGAGAGAGAAATAATGAGCTAAAGAGAGGGAATGTGAGAGAAATAAAGAACTAAAGAGAGAAAGAGAGAAATGAAGAGCTAAAGAGAGGGAGAGAGAGAGAGAGAAATAAACAGTAAAAGAGAAAGAGAGAGTGAGGGAAAGAATAAAAGAGAAAGTGCCAGCGAGAATTATAGAGCAAAAAAGAGAGAGATTATGGTGCAAAAAAGAGAAAAAGAGAGGGAAAAGAGAGAGGGAGAATAACAGAGACAATCAGAGAGCGAAGGAACGAAAGAGAGAATGATCGATAGAATTGAAGAGCGAAAGAGAGAGAGAGAGAGAATCAACGAGAGAATTGAAGAGCAAAAAAGATTGAATAAACGCGAGAAAGGCAGTGAATGAAAGAGTGAAAAAGGGGGAGAACCAGAATAAAACAGAGAATTATAGGGCGTAAGAGAGAGAAAGAGAGAATAAAAGAGAAAGACAGAAAGAGACAGAGATGGAAGAGAAAAAATAAAAAATGAGAAGGATAGAGAGAGAGAGAAAGAGAGAGATTTAATGAGAATAAAAGAGAGAAAGGAAGATACAAACAATGAGCGTAGAGAGAGATCAATAGAAATCCCAGACAGTAGAGGGAGAAAGAAAAAGAGATACAGTGGAGGAGTCTCTTTTAACAAGTCTCTTTATAACAACATTTCTCCGTAACAACATTAGTTTTTCAGCACCTCGTACATGTAAGGTGCACATTTAATGTTCTATATAACAACATTTCCCCGTAAAAATGTTTTTTTGCCCTTCCCTTCAGAGTTGTTATATAGAGACTCCACTGTATATATACAGTATATATACAGTATATATAGGTAATTATACCTAATAAGAAAATCCAGATGGATGGACCAAAAAAATACAAGAATAGAAAAGTTGATCAAAAGAAGAGACAAATGATAACGAAAGTGCTGACATGTGTGACAAATGGTCAAGTATAAGCGAAGAAACTGAATCGTATGGACAGCTTCCTGAGGGACTGCTGACAGCCATCCGCACCCATCATTATCTCTACACGGAAACACAATAGCCTCTTATGATCGGATGTAGCCAGGAAAGACAACAAGGAACAAATTAATCTTAATTACAATCGCAAATATGTCCACAATAATTATAACCCTTCAACGTCTTCCTTGTCTTACTGTGCACACACATGTAAAAATTTATTCCCCGTCAGGAACAATGAGGGTGATCATGATAAAGGCCCATCGGCTAAACCATCTCAAATACCAATAGCACACGCTTGTAAATGTCGGCTGGTCCATATAAACATGAACAATCCTAATGGTTGCAGACGTAAAAAAAAATATGTGCATAAATATAGTGGTGTATACAAATACAACACGATAGAGAAAATCATTAACTAAACGTTCTAAAGGGGATTTCTACAGGAGATGTCATCTTTGATTATATGTATTTCCATACATACATGTACCAACGAAATAAGTTGCTCTTTTTTCACATGTGCGTACAGACTCTCCCCGTACCGGCCATCCCTATAAGAGCACTCCCTATAACAGCAGGATATTTTCTTCCCTCGGTAGCATTCCTCTCACTGTAACAGCACTTTCTTCCTATAAGAGCATTAGCGCCTAAGTCAGGTATGCCTTCAACAATAACTATTTCTCTATAATAACAATAACTTTTTGGTAATACATATGTGCACAGTGGAGTCTTTATATAACAGCTCTGAAGGGAAGGGACAAAATATTATTACAGAGAAGAGTTGGTATATAGTACAATAAATACACACCTTGCATGTACGAATGGCTGGAATAATAATGTTGTTATAAAGAGATTAATTATACAGAGACTCCATTGTAGAACATTAGATACACACCTTGGAGAAATGTTGTTATAAAGAAACTTGTTATACAAAGACTCCATTGTATTAAAATTTAACGAAGTTATACTATACAATTTAATTAGTTTACAATATGAAAATAAATTACTCTACGTGGGATTCTGGCAAAATAAATTTGCTCGAAACCTTTTGAATCAGTCATTTGTTTAAGATGTACAGTGGAGTCTCTCTATAACAAATTTCTTTATAACAGCATTTCTCTGTAGCAACATTATTTTTCTAGCCCTTCGTACATGTAAGGTGCATATTTAATGTACTATATAGCAACTTTTCCCTGTAACAATATTTTTTGCACTTCCCTTCAGAGTTGTTATATACAGTGGAGTCTCTATATAACAATTCTAATGGGAAGGTCGAAAAATATTGTTACAAGGAAAAGTTGGGATATAGAACATTAAATATGCACCTTACATGTACGAGGGGCTGGAAAAATAATGTTGTTACGAAGAAATGTTGTTATAAAGAGACTTGTTATATAGAGACTCCACTGTAGAGACTCCATTGTATAAACAATCCAGGAATATTTTTTAAAGATTTAATCCCAGTATTAATTTAATCCGTAATCCCATACTGCTGGTTCAAAATCCGAATTCCTAGAATTTCGAAATGCAATTCCTTTTGTAATTCGAAGGCCTAATTAATCCGTAATTTAAACCCGCAGCGAGATAATTTTTCTTAAAAAATCGCAACGTTAATCCTAATCCGGAAAATTGTTAGTCCATTAATAAAGGAGCGTAGTATGTATCTTGCAGTAACATTGGTTTTGCTCAAGAAATTCTTTGGTGCACTTTTTTATTTGATGAAAATTACCTGCATTTTCATCCGTACTGACACTAGATGTACTCGACTATTCCACGTCCAAACTGTAGTTTACGACAATCTTAATCGGTCGTAAATCTTCAACAATTAACCATGCACAAATCTTAAGAAAATGAACTTTCAGGGGGTGAGCCTGTATACGGTATAGCTATATACAGTGGACTCTCGCTATAAAAACCCTGAAGGGAAGGGCAAAAATGGTTGTTATGTGAAAAAGTTGTTATACGGAACATTTAATATGAGCAGTACATACACGAAGGGCAGAAAAATAAAGTTGTTATAGAGAAAAAGTTGTTATAAGGAGAGTTGTTATAGCGAGACTCCACTGTACATCTCAAATTTCATGGGCTCAATACTCCCCAGCAAAGGATTTTCTCAAGTTTCCCTTTTAAAATAAATATATGTACGCATATGTAATTACAGGGAATAGAATGCAGTCAAGCCGTGCATTCACTTTTCCCGTAAAAAGTGTAAAATTTGGACTTAAAATTATGGAGGGAAACCCAAGGCACACAAAATGCCTTTTCCCTCGTTTTCTAGCACTGTTCATCACACCCGATTTAATCGCCGCATCCGCTCCCTCAAACATCTCTTATAATTCTCTTAATTGTTACTGTCATTTAATTGCTTTTAAGGGCTGAACATTCCTGTTATTATAATTTTTACCATACAAAAGCAAATTATGTCTGTCCTGCATAACACCTGTAATCTGATGTCGCAAAAAAAAACATGAAAAGCGGCAGAGAACTTCTCAGTGTGAATGTGAAAGTAACGTCAACAATAGCAGAAAGTTACCCTTTATTTTTTTGTGAAAGGCATTTTGGCGTTTATTTATTTTTTTTGTAAAAGGCATTTTGTCGTTAATTTTTTGTAAATTGCCTTTTTAGTTTTAAGCGAAACGGTGGATTTCAGAGAAGAATGTTTTTTTCGGTGACTGCATTTTCGGGTAATTTGTTCTCATTATTAAAAAAAAGGGAAAGGAATTAAAAAAAATAGAAAAATGCCTCGTGTCACCTCATCCGGTTTTTCCACAAGGCCTTTGAGGTTACCTTCACTTTTTCAATTGTAATGGATACATACGAAGGAGTAAATAGGAATAATCTTCCTCACTTTCCCCAACAATGCCCACAAACACACTTCTCATGCCTCAAAAGTCCAAAAATGACAGGATGAGCACACCGAAGGATTTAAATATAGACATCCAAAGATTTGATGCAAGCACATTAAAAGGTGTTTGAACTCAAAGGGGCAGAGAATGGGAGAATATCTCACCATGCGTTTGTAAGCTCGTCGGAAAATAATGATTGATGGCTTCTTATATACGAATAACAATACCTATGAGGCACATCTATGTACGTTTATATCTATATAGCGGGCCTATTATATACCAAAGCTAATAATAAAATCACATTAAGCAAACATTTCTGCATAGAGCCCAATGGTTATGTGAAAACCTTTGTGTGAACTTTGCCGTGAACAAGGTCAGGGAAAGAATGGCTATAGGAGTCTCATCCTTTCCGATTAAATCCCACAATGCATTGTGCGAGCAGAGATTAAATACCTTTTGAGCTATGCACACATATAATTGTATGTCATTGTAGGCACCAAAACCCGACAATACAAATTTCGTTTAGCGATTCACGTATGTACCACGCAACATTTATTTTTTCCGACGTTTCAAATCCGCCTTTCCCGCGATTGATTTCAATCTACAGTGGAGTCTCTCTATAACAGCACCCAAGGGAACTCAAAATTTTGCTGTTATAAAAGGTATGCTGTTATAGAGAACACAATTATTATATGTATTCTATGCACAAGGTGCTGCAAATTTTATGTCGTTATGGACAGCATGCTTTTAAAAGGGTTGCTGTTATGAAGAGACTCCACTGTAACCATAAAATAAAATATCAACTGAAATATGGACAATTACCGGTAAATATAAGATAAAGATGCAGGATAGTACAGGACGTGGCAGCAACCGAAAATGAAATGCAGCGTGAAAATGAAATGAAAGTCTATTAATGGGACAGCGAATCTCCCTAGGATTCCAAGGGCGAATGATAGGATGCTGTAGGCTGTTATAACGACGTTCTTATAGTGATTCTGCAATTACAAATGAGGTGTGTGACAAGGATCGTGTGGAATCTAATCGTAATGAAAAATCATTTATGCAGCTGCATAATTATCTATCGCTATGAAAATTGATGGATCTGTATCCTGCCAGAATTGTTATATGAATGACATGAAATCGATAGCTGTAGTGTGAAATTTGTGCTACTTCATTAATTATTCATTCGGGATATGTCTTGGCCGGCCTGAAGATGAACTAGGTGCATTAGAGTTTCTTGTGTCCCTCCCTGATCATTATTCTTGTTTTATCCGTAAATCCTAACCGCCAGTAGGCTTAACCATCTACTATTAAGAAATAATTATGTTTTGGGCCCGTGAGCCCAGCGGACACAGGGACAATCAGAAGGAATTTCGGAGAACATGATTATATCGAGCCCGATAGCAGAAATTCAAAAAAAATAGGAAAACTGCAAAAAACGGGTTTTAAGGGAATATGCTAAAATAAATTTCCAGGGTTAAATTCTGAGACCAATGTTTAAGAAAACCTCTAAAACATAAATTTTTAGGGAAATTATAAGAAAATTTAAAGGGAAATCACTCAAACCACGAATGTTTAGACTTTGTTGCAAAATTGTGTGAAAAGTTTTAAGACAAATCGCTAAAAACAATAATTTGTAGACAAATTGGGAGATAGACGTAAATTGTGGCACAAATTCTCAGGGAAACTGTAGGACAAATTTTTAGGAAAATTGTGACACAAATTTTAAGGAAAATCGCCAAAAATACAAATGTTAAGGGAAATCTCTTAAAAAACAAATTTTAGGGGAAATTGCTGAAAACACATTTTTACACAAATGTGTAGGGAAATAATGAGACAAATTTTTTGGGTAATTGTGAGACAAGTTTAAGATAAATTATAAAAATTCAGACTTTTAAGGGAAGCACGATACAAATTTTCAAGGTGGTTGCTAAAAACTCAAATTTGTAGATTCCGCCAAGCTCTAAGATATTTTTTGCTCAACAAATTTTGATGGGTTTTGGTTGTCACATTAAAATTATTTTGTTGGCCACATTAAAAAAAGTTTGTGTGGAAATGGAGAAAAAATTTCCGGGTGAGGGAAACCTACAAATTTTGCAACCCTGCTACAGTCGACTCTCTCCATAACTGTCCCCTGTATAACGGTACTCTCGTTATAACGGGGGCAAATAATGTTCCCCTCAAAAACTTTCTCCATTTGTTAACATAGAAATGTCTGTTCTCTATAACAGTTTTTCGCTATAACAAGCGAAATTTGATGCCTTATAGGGCGCTGTTATAGCGAGATTCGACTGTATAAGTATATGTATTCCATGTATACTTAAATGAATATGCCTATACAAAGTACACCCACATGCTTGTACATACTCACACGGAAATTGAAAAGCGCAAGAATAGACACGCTAACCAAGTGACCTTTCGGGTCAGGATTACCATCACGTTTCATCACCCGCTGCTTATTTGTCTACTTACGAGTCCATGCATCCCCAATGCAATATTGTGCTTGAGGATGCAAAAACTATTTAAGAAAGTGCACTGACTCGAGGAAGAGTTGTAAACATTGATTTTCTCCCTATAAATCTCATGTCAATCACCACCACAACCCTGCCCATATTAGCTCCGGTGAAAACGACCACCGTCATTATACACTCTCCTCACTAATTAGGCCCTTCTATAAACAAACGCTCAGTGATGTACTTCACATTCCAAGGCATTGTTATTCCCATCATCCTCACACAATGGCATAATTATTCCCTGAGAGCTATCACACACTTAGCATATACAAGTAAGTCCAAAGGGCCACCTCCTCCTTTTATCTTTTTTTAATTTCGGAAGCAATTTTGTTGAACAAGCATTGGCAGCTCTCATCACCATTTGGTGTGTCTAATAAAGGGCGGGTGATTTCTCCCCTGTTTTCATAGTAATTAATCAGCTCCCCAGAACAAAGACCCAGTTTTGAGAGGGCTTATAATGGACCATCATCTGTTCTCTCATGAATTATTATTTGAATGTGCCTGAATTTCTCTGAGGCTTTATGTATATATACCTATACATATGTACACCTAATTCTTTTCTAATTCACAAATACCTGAGCCGATCCGCCGCAAAACAATTAAAGCATTGTTACAGCTCTCACACGACGCTTTTGAACGGGAGAATCCGCCTTTCACTTAATATTTTGGGAAAGGAGCGCCTCTCATTCAAAACAGCAGAAAGTGAGGTTTCAAAGGATTTTTATGCATTCATGCCTTCACGTTTATCACTCTTTGGTAGGCTTTCTTGCCTTTTTTGCCTCTTTCATAATTGCTGGCGATTATGCGCCTTTACTTCCTTCAAGAAAGAATGAGCCCAGCAAAAAAATCCTGGTGCTGATATTCGGATATACAGTGGAGTCTCTGTAACAAGTCTCTCTGTAACGAGATTTTCCCTATAACAAGTTCTGACATTTCCCCGTTGCTTTAATACAAGATGAATTTGTTCAGTATAAAAATATTTCTATGACATTTCTCTGCAACAATATATTTTTCTCCGCCCTTCACCATCGAATTACACGTGTTAGAAGTTCCTTATACAGTCGACGCTCTCTATAACAGCACCCTATCTGCACCAGAAAAAGTGCTCTTATAACTAACTGCTGGTACAGAGAATTAGTTAAAAAATATTAATATTAATTAATTAAGATAATTTTCTAAATTCAACAAAACATTTTAAAATGGTATTATATCATTTGTGAATTATTCCCCAGCAATTCATCAGTACATCTGACCTTATAATTGATCTTTACGAGCATAGAATCCATCACACTTGGGCATACACTCGACTCTCCCTATACCGGCCGTCTATAAACGGGCACTTACTCTACTACAGCATTGCTGAATCCCCCCTACAGCTTTACCATGCAAAGGGCGATCTCTATAAGAGCACTCCTTATAGCAGCAGTTCCTCTATAACAGCAGGGTATTTTCTTCCCTCCGTCACATTCCTCTTACTATATACAACAGCACTTTCTTCCTATAAGAGCATTAGTGCCTAATTCAGGTATCCCTTCAACATTAACTTTTTCTCTTTAACAGCACCGGAACTCAATACCAGCACAATTTCTTTCTTTCGTGTAAATATTGTTAAAATTTGGAAAATTATCAAAGTTACACCAGAAAATAATCTTAATTAATTATTATTATTTTATTTAATTCTCTATACCAGCAGTTTGTTATCAGAGCACTTTTGTTGGTGCATATATAGGGTGCTATTATAGAGAGAATCAACTGACCTCTCTTGGTTTTTATGCATTTTTCCTTAATCTATGGAGGACTTGCCCAAGGGAGTTGAGTAAAAAAAAAAGTTAAAGGAACCTGAATCTCGAGAGAAGCGGAGGCGGTGTCCCCACTGAAAGTCAAAGTCTGGGAGTCGAGCATGTTGACGGAGAGAGGATACGTCACGGTCTGGTCAATATTCCCTTCCCAAAGGCATCTGATCCGCCTGGCGGCATCCCAAGCCTCCTGAACGCCCGGCTCAAGGATGACCACAAGGAGTCCTTCCACGTAGGCCTGGCCGCCCTGAGTGAGGCCGGAGTCGATGAAGGCAACCCCGCAGGTCCCAACGGACATGTCGAACTGGTACATCCTCTGACCCGAATTGGCACTGACGAATCGACAGTTTGGATCGCTGTAGTGTCCCTGTAATAACGCCGAGAAAAACAGGGTCAAAATCAGGGCAAAGGGAAATTCACAGCCTTTATTACGGGGCCTCAGGAAACACCGGAGTTATAGTAAAGCTTTTGATGTAAATGGAGAGGAACATTTAATTGAAGTTTTTAGTGTTTCAAAACACAACTACACCGGAGTCTCTCTATAACAAATCTGTTTATAACAACATTTCTGTATAACAATATTATTTTTTCCGCTCTTTCTACAGGTAAAGTACGTATTTAATATTCCATATAACGGCGATTTCCAAGAAGAATATTTTTTCCCTTCCCTTTAGTGTTGTTATAGAGAGACTCCACTGTAATTTATTTGATGCTAATTAAGAAATGTATTCCTATCTAGCAGAGACAATGAAGAGATAATTTGGACGAAGATAATTAAGAAAAAATATAAAACCTTGGCATAAATGACGCCGTTGAAAGGTTGGTCAAAAGTCACCCGGACCATCATCCGCTCTTTGCCACAAGCCACGTCAATCTTTTGGATTTGGGACATGTGATGAGCATGAAGCTGTCGTTCCCTGTCAGCTGTGGCGGCCTCCGCCAGTTGCTGCTGTCCGTTGGGAGTTGAATTGGAGATTGTCGTGGGCGAGGAACTCTGTAGAAAAAAAATTAGTACTTGTCAATGTGTAGAAGGAAGCAATTTTGGAAATGTAGAAACGTTCATTGGCACACACATTCACACATTTATACGTGTATAACTGTATTATATTAACTATTGTTTTTATTAACTTGAGGCTTGTTACTCTCCCTTTAGCACGGGGGTAAATCGAATACTTATTGGCGGTTGGATAACTTCATTACTGTCTTTCTTTCTTGTTGGCGATAATAAAACTGAGAGTTACTGATTTAGCTTTGTGGAGTCAGGTAATTTTTGGGTGCCTTTACATTTTATCGTTGGCTTTCATGACTTGTCGGTAATTTTTGTGGGTACTTTGCATTTTC
The DNA here is from genome assembly GCA_034698585.1 of Disparrhopalites patrizii. NCBI lineage: Eukaryota > Metazoa > Arthropoda > Collembola > Symphypleona > Sminthuridae > Disparrhopalites > Disparrhopalites patrizii. Next base: position 19,321 of record JAQGBT010000300.1, read on the forward strand.
TTACTTTCGCTCATTCATCTAATTATTTTTATCCACCTTGAGAAAGCAATGTAAAGGGATGTTATTTGAAGTAAGTGCAAGCTATCTCTAATCAGGCTGTGAAAATTATGGACTTATGTCAGGCCAACGGGCTCAGGAGAAATCCGAGAAATGTTAGAAGAAAATGATCATATCGAGACAAAAACCCGAAAAATTGCTACATAATTTAATATTCAGGACAATTGCGAGACAAATTTTCATGGAGCTAAGAGAAAAAATTTCAGGGAAAATGCTAAACGCAAATATATAAGGAGATTATACTAGACAAATTTACTCTGAAATAAAAAAAAAACATTTCCTCTGAAATGGCTAAAAGCACAAATTTTCTCAGAAATTTCTTAATCGACAAATTTCCTCGAAAATTGCTAAACACACAAATTTCCTCGGAAATTCCTTAATCCACAAATTTCCTCGGAAATTGCTAAAAAGACAAATTTTCTCGAAAATTTCTTAATAGACAAACCTCGGAAATGGCTAAAAGCACAATTCTCTGAAATTTCTGTATGGATAAATTTTCTCCGAAATTGCTAAAATCACAAATTTCCTCGGAGATTGTTAAATATAGACAAACAATATCTTCGGAAATTGCTTAAAACACGAACTGTCTCCAAAATTGCTAAATAGAAAAAAGTCCTCGAAAATTGCTACATACAACTCAAATTTTCCGAAAAATTGCGAAAAACACTTATCGAAACTGTTGGAACCAAATTTTTCGGGAAATTACGAGACAAATTTTAAGGTAAATTACCAAAAAAGCAAATTATTAGGGCCGGCGAGCCGTAGAGTTATGTTTATTTGTGTTTTGTTTCTGCGCAACAAATTTTTCTGTGCATTTATTTGCAGCAAAAATTGCAAAAAATCAGGAAATGATTGTACTCAGAGAGAAAAAATTTCAAGACCAGAAAATTCTACAAATCTTACTACCCTGATCTTTACCTTCGATATTAGAAAAAATTAAATTCGTCTTTTTAAACCCTAACACCCTAGATTTGTCCAAAAATTACTGAAGCAAATAGAAACCGTAATTTACCGTAGCAGTAGGCCTAGCTGGAATCTGCGCGCTGGTTCCAAGGGCGGGCGGCTGACCACGATCTGGCGCAATGCCTACGGAATCCACATTCTGTTGCTGCGCGGGCACGGGATACGCCACCGTCTGAGGCCGTGGAGCATTTGCTTGTCCCTGCACCGGCTGCGGTGGGGCCGGATATCGATAGCCGCCTTGCTGAACCTGTTTAACATACAAAACAAACTCACATACTTTTCAAAATTCAATCACTAAATGCAATTTCAATTCAAAAATTTCGCATAAACACATTTTGCTAATAAAATATCATCTTATAAAGAAACTGACTAATCATATATAATATGCAGTTGTAATGGTTGAGGCCAAACAGCGACTGAATAAATAAATAAATAAATAAATATTTTTTTTAAATATTAAACAACTTGAGTGATTCCTAACAAAATCTACAAAAAGAGGAAGAAATCGTTCTAAAGACCTGTTGCGGAGCCTGTTGAGATCCCGAAGCCACATAGAAGTTATTCGTGTACTTATGTCCCGGAAATCGATTAGCGGCAACTGAATCAGCCGTACAAATAATACACAAAACCATCTGCACCGTGACGACCAGGCTGAATTTAGGCACGAGCATTGTGGAAGCACGTCAAAATACCGTCCCGATGACCTTTCTCGACGCAAAAATCTATTTTTACCCTGACTTTCCCAGGAAAAATGCAAGATGTGTTTCGAAAAAAGTAGAGGAAGAAATTTTAATTTTTTTAAAGCTCCCAAACAATATAAAATAAAATAAATATAAAAATAATATAATGTAAAAATATACGAAAGTGAAAGATCAGGAAGAAGATGATTGAAACACGGAGGGAAGAAATCTAACTGTCAAGGAAAGAAAGCCTCCTGAGGACTTTATATAGTCGCCGCTAAAACAGGGCTGGCATCTACTTTTTTAGGCCATCTTCATTTTCTGAAGGGAAAGGAGTAAGGCACAATTTCCTATTCCTATAAACCATCATATACATATACTTTAGGGGTACTCCTAATATATTCGCAAGGTACTAGCTGCAAAAAAAGGTACCTTTCTTTTCTTCGTCAAAGATGCTACCAGCAAACACAGGATTATGTATACATAAGAGAAACTATCACTCTCGTCCGAGGGGCAATACCAAGAATATTCCTTTATGACGTTTCCGCATTAATGAATCCCTGTTCATTGTTGTTAAAGAGACCCATATGTCCCACAACAATTGCCGTTTGCCAATAATAATAACAATCATTTATTAGATATTTTATTAATACCTCAAGTCTCACACGTTTCATTTGGGCCGTCACAACGCCAAGCGCTCGCCCTATGCACGAGAAAGGTGAGATGGCACAGAAAGTAAAGAAAGCTGCGGGTTGAAATTTGTTTGTGAATGTATGTACATACGTATATGTACTGTCGACTCTCCCTATACCGGCCCTCCCTGTAAGAACACCTACTCTATAACAGCAGCGCTGAATCCCCCCTAAATATTTACCACGTAAAATGCGCTCTCTATGAGGGCACTCCCTATAACAGCAGTTACTCCATAACAGCAGGGTATTTTCGTCCCTCGGTCACATTCCTCTCACCATAGCAACACTTTCTCCCTATAAGAGCATTAGCGCCTAAGTCAGGTATCCCTTCAACATTAACTTTTTCTCTATAACATCACCGGAACTCTGTAGCAGCACAATTTTAAGCTTTTCTCACTAAAATGTAAATATTTACGCCCAGTTGTGTAAATAATACTGTTAGAATTTGGAAAATTATACAAGTTAAGCCTGGAAATAATCTTAATTAATTAATATTAATATTTTTTAACTAATTCTTTATACCAGCAGTTCGTTATAAGAGCACTTTTTTAGTGTAGATGGGGTGCTCTTGTAGAAAGAGTCGACTGTGCATTATAATACAGATATAGATACACATATACAAGACGATGGACGTCAGTAAATGAAAGTCACATGTGCCTATATACATATGTAAAGACGCACATATTAGCATGTATGTATAACGGGGAAAATATGCTGTTTTTAGGGGAACCGTTATGGAGAGGCTATATGTATGTAAACATATGTATAAAGACTTTTGTTTAAATATGCATGATTTAAATATGATGATGATTATTTTCCAATGCGAGAGAATCCAGCGGAGAAAAGGGTAAAGTTATTAATCACTGATAATCAATATAAGAATACAAATAGAATTCATGTTTAATTTGGCACCGTGTACATTTAGGTGGGACATCATCAGACTAATAAAAGACTTTTATTACGGCGCATCCCAAAGGCATTGTGCGGGCGAAAGGGAGAAGCGGACCACACGCCGCACTTTGATCATGCAAATACATACGGCCGAGGCATATGAATGCATTCCTTGAGCTTGACATGCTCTTTATTCTCTCCCAATCATGGAGGTATCCTTAGGTGTGATGGATGGAAAGAACTCTTCCTTTTTTATCTTCCTGGTCGTCACCAACCTTCAGTCTCTTCAGTGTTCATGTTTCTCTTCTGTAAACGCATCTTTTCTTTCGTGGGTGCATGCACATGGATACCGCGTGTTTCAAATAAAAGGATGCCGACGTTTTTGCCTATAACTTCTATATAATAAGGCGGAGGGAATTTATTCGTTGCAATTCTGAAAAGGTTAGCTTTCGGAATTACTACAAGACAATTTTGTGCCCTTCCGTTCAGTAGTGAAAAAAAGACAAACTGAATAATTTCCCCTGTTGGGTTACGGCAAGTCCGTTTCAATACCGAACACGTACTCATGCTACCCTTCACTTTTTGCTCTTATTTATAGTTATGCAGGTGTAGGTATACCTCTTTTTTGTCTCTTTTATTTCTCTTATTTTGTCGATGTTGTATTAATCTTAATCTCTCTTTTATCTTTCTATTTTTACTATCTGCTATTTCTCCCTCTCTTTTCTCCCTCTCTCTCCCTCTTTTATTTCTCTTTCTCACTTATTTATGTCCCTCTCACATTCCTTTCTCTTTTTTATTTTTATTATTTCTATCTGTTACAGTCGACTCTCACTATAACAATTCTCTCTATAAAAGCACTCTTACTATAACAGCAGCCTAGGATCCCCCCAGGAGCTATATATCAAGTAAACGGCTTCTTCTATAAAAGCACTTGCTATAGCAGCACTTCGCCTATAACAGCAGGGTTTTCCCTTCCCTGGACCACATTTCTCTCACTATAACAGCATTTTCTTCTTATAACAGTATTTATAATAACATTTATAATAACAGTATTTATAATAACAGTATTATAACAGTATTATATCCATTTAAAACTAACTTTTTCTGTATAACAGCACTTCAACTATAAAATATCACAATTTTATTCTTTTTTCAACAAAAATTCTTCATTTTGGGAAAATTGCTTTAGTATTGAAATCATCTATTAAATTATCAATACTATATCTGAAATTGCTGTTAATTAATCAATATTATTATTTTTTTGACCAGTTTTCTATAACAGCGTCTCACTCTAACAGCACAATTTCATGCTCAGATAGGGTGCTGTTATTGTTATAGTGAGAGTCGACTGTATCCCTCTTTTTTATTTCTATCTGTTTTTCCTCTCTCTATTTCTCTCTGTTATTCCTCTCTCTATTGCTGTCTGTTATTCCTCTCTCGCTTTTTCTCTCTTATTTCCCTCTTTTATTCCTCTCTTATTCTTTCTCTTCTTTCTTTCTGTTATTCTTCCCTGTCTTATTTCTACATGTTATTCCTCTCTCTCTATTTCTCTCCCTTATTCCGCTCTCGTTTTTTCTCTCTCTCTGCCTTTTCTCTCTTATTCCTTTCTCCCGCTTTCTCTCTCTCTCTTATGTCCCTCTTTTATTGCTCTCTTTTTTTCTCTCCGTTATTCCTCCCTCTTTTTCTTTCTCTTATTTCTCGTTGTTGTTCCTCTCTGTCCTATTTCTCTCTTTTATTATTCTGTCTCTCTTGCTTCTGTACCTTTTGTTTCTTCCTCTTTTAAGTTTGTCGGTTTTATTTCTCTTTCTTGGGTTTCTTTCTCTTTTAATCTCTGTTTTATAGGTATATCTCTTTTCTTTTCTCCCTCGCCTGGATTTCTCGTTTTGTCAGTTTTCACTTTCTTTTATCAGTTTGTCCCTATCTAAATGGAATGAAAGAGTGGGAAAGATAAATACAAAGGACAAATAAAAAAGGGGGAAAGATAAAAGAGAAAGAGAGATAAATGAGAGGCCTGAAGAGAAAGAAATAAAGCAGGAAAACAGAATAAGATTATATTAAAAGAAATAAAAAGAGAGAGAGAGGCGAAAACTGAGAAAAATGGAGACAAACAGAGAGAAATAAAAAAGAGGGAAATACAAACGAAGGGCTTTTGCGCATGCCATTTAATATTGAAGCGCACTTGTCGTATCGTATCATGTGATGATGTGACATTTGTTGTTTTTTTGTCTTGCCATAACTTTGGAAGTTTGGGAGGCAGGAAATGCATTTGCGTATAGTCACTATAGTAGTTCCGAAAGCTTGTCTATAATTTATTATAGAAGTGGACAACATTATGAAGTGGGCAATCCTTTTATTTTAAACATACGGTGTAGCAAACGAATTTTATTATTGTCTTATTACTGCATGCTCCATCAGATCTCCTTTTTCCCTTCTTTTGCAGCATTTGTTCCTGCGTTATAAATTAAGCAAAGAGTCATTTTAAGTACATTAATTTCACTGTTGAGGGGCTTCAGGCCTAACCTGAGCGATTAAAAGCCATGTTCAAAAGCGTGTATAAACAGAGCCGTAAAACCCTGCTAATTGAATACAAAGGTGCATGCTAAGTTTAGTTTTTTTTCTGCCAGAAAATGGACGAGTCGCGTAAAACCTGCTTCAATGACCATTTTCCGCGATAATAAAAAATGTCATTATTATCTTTTCACTTTCTTTCGTATATGAAAGAAGGACCGCAAATACTTTCGTTTTTTGGGGGGGGGGGATTTTTCAAGTTCCATAACCTAGCCATTACTTGTGTTGTCCTTAAATAATAATTACATTTGATTTGTTTTGGACATTCTTACGCTAACATTTAATTGCAGGATAACTGCCATTACGGTGTTTTATTGCTCATAAGGTTCATTGACTACGAATGGAAGGGGAAAATGCGGCGAAAATAATCTCACAAACCAAAGCATTGTTGACGCTGTTGGTCAAAAATATTATTTATGTCTCGTCTCCTCGCTTGCTCTCACAAGATAACAGAAATAAAAAAATATACTTCATTTACGTGTAAAGGGCCAGTTTCGAGGAAATCATTCTTGGCCATTTAGAAAAATATCTTTTGCGGCTGTAAAATGGAGAAATCAGCAAGATAATTAAATCATTAATTTTTTGGATGTCATGAGCAAAGCATAAAAGGTCAAAATCATTCCATATAGCGGACATGTTTCGAGGGAAAGTGAATGCTGATTTCAACCGGTATTCTTCCAAGTTGATGGCATTCAGAAATTGCTGGACTTGGCAATGGAAAGTTGTAGGAAACAATTAATAACGTTTTCGTCAAACTCATTATCCACCTGTATTGTTACACATGACAGAACGCGGGATGTTTAACTTCACGGGCGATTTCTATTTCGCCTCTTATTAGGCTGTTTCAATCAAGTTAATGATTATTTTAACCTAAATGAGACAAGACAGTGTGTATTTAATGCCGCTATTCCCAAGACAAGAATTATTACCAAAATATTGAAAAAGTATAGTTAAATCACGAAATGCTCCCTTTTGAAAAATGCGAGCAGTTTTTGGGACAAAATTTGACATAATGATGCGTCAGTTGTCGGCGTCTAATTAATCTTGACCTCCCATGGTTTTCCCGAGAACAAAGAGGAAACGTGCTACGTTTTGTAATGCCAACTTTCTCCAACTTTGGTGTCGAAAATCGTGAATTCATGGTCACTTTAAGGGGACAAAAGTGCCGAATAGCAACTTCAGCACTCATTCACATGTACAAGGTGTCAATTTTTGAATTACAAATATGTAGCAATTTTCGACAAAATCGTTTTTTTTTTCATTTTACAGTGGAGTCTCCATATAGTAACTCTGAAGGGAAGGGCGAAAAATAATGTTGTAGGGAAAAGCTGTTATATAGAACATAAAATATGCACCTTCCATGTGCGAAGGGCTAGAAAAATAAAGTTGTTACAGAGAAATGTTGGTATAAAGAGACTTGTTAAAGAGACACTCTACTGTACTTCCAGGCACAAATATTTGATGTTCCGGCAAGTGTGCAAAATAGAAATGGTACATACCGTATGTTTTACGTACGTCGCAACTGGCTCAACCGCTTATAACTTCTATGCAACAAGGCATAGACATAAGTTCACTAGCTTGTTCGAATGCTAGGAAGTCAAACTTTCAGAATTGATAAGTATTTTGATTCAGGCCCTTTCCATTTAAAATTTATGGCATGTTCAAAAATCACATGTTAACATATGGAGATTATAAAATCAAAAACATACAGTTTTTGACATTACCTTACATTCGAGGATTTTCTTCCAGCGTAATTTTTCGGATATTTTTGGAACATCAATGAAAATTTTAGTTTTTCGTCCAGGTTTTCACTCATCTTTCTTGTTCAAACTTTTTACGAGCGGAAAAATTGAACTTCCGGCCGAAAGTTTTACTCCAAACAATTTTACTTTAAAATCAGAAATAACAAAACTTGAGTGTAAGTGATTATTACTCATAATAAGTTTTAATTATTATTCAGATCACTTGCTCTTTAGGCAAGGTCATTGGCAAGCTTAAGAAATTAATGGGTAAAAAAATATTCAGCGAAGATAAAGAGACCTGGACAATAACAATATCGTTGTTCTTTTAAGAGTTTCCCCGTCATGAGATTATTTGCGAAAATTGCCGTGGCACACTTCTCCCCGGATCGTGCATGGCGGCGTATTCGTTTGTTAATATGCAAAACATTTTATGGGGTTATTTTGACATACTCGAATATTTATTATAATATTTATAATTAAAATATTTATTAAAAATTTATAATAAAAAACGTTTTTTTTTTATTTGTTAACCCCATATGTTTAACATATGATTTTTCCCTTCGTTTAACATGCCATAATTTTTAAATGGAAAGGGTATGAATCAAAATACTTATCAATTCTGAAAGCTTGACTTCCTAGCATTCCAACAAGCTAGTGAGCTCATGTCCATGCCTTGTTGTATAGAAGTTATAAGCGGTTGAGCCGGTTGCGCCGTACGTGAAACATAAGGTATACCTTATATATATACATATGAACCATTTGACTCTCACTATAACAGCACCTATCTGCGCATGAAATTCTGCTGTTATAGTGAGATGCTGTTATAGAAAACTGGGTAAAAAAATGATAATAATAATTAATTAGGAGCGATTCCGGATACAGTATTGATAATTTAATAAATTATTCCAATATTTAAGCAATTTTCCCAAAATGAAGAATTTTTGTTGAAAAAAGAATAAAATTGTGATATTTTATAGTTGAAGTGCTGTTATGGAGAAAACGTTATTTTTAAAGGAGCATTTGTTTCAGGTTTAATACTCTTATAGAAAGAAAATGCTGTTATAATGAGAGAAATGCGCTCCAGGGAAGGAAAAATCCTGCTATTATAAGCAAAATGCTGGTATAGAAAATTATTTGATAGAAGGGGACATTTACAGTTTAAAGCGGCTCTCGGGGGGATCCCAGACTGCAATTATGGTAAGAGTTATTTTATACACAGGGCTGTTATAGTGAGAGTTGACTGTATACATATGTTCTATACAGTGGAATCTCGCTGTAACAACCCCAAAGGGAAGGACAAAACTGAATGTTATAAGGAAAAGTTGTTATATGGAACATTGTTACATGCACACTACATATATACGTATGGCTAAAAAATAAAGTTGTTATACGGAGAGTTGTAATAGAGAGAGTCTACGGTTCAGTGGAATCTCTCTATAACAAGTCTTTATAACAACATTTCTCCGTAACAACCTTTTTTTCCTACCCTTCGTACATGTACAGTGGACTCTCGCTATAACAACCCTGAAGGGAAGGGAAAAATTGGCTATTATATGGAAAAGTTGTTATATGGAACATTTAATATGTACATTACATATACGAAGGGCTGAAAAATAAAGTTGTTATAAAGAAAAGTTGTTATAAGGAGAGTTGTTATAGAGGGAGTCCACTGTAATGTGTATATTTAATGTTCTATATAGCAACTTTCCCCTGTAACAATATTTTTTGTCCTTCCCTTCAGAGTTGTTATATAGAGACTCCACTGTATACGTAGAATTTGCGGTTCTAGAAACAAATGTCGCATTCAAATCAGATCCAAATTGCCAAAAATGATGCACATTGAGACACATGGAGCTGTATCGTAATCGTAATCGTAATATGTACATAAATATTTCTCTCAACTTCCCTCATCTTCCCTTTTGGTTATGTAATAGAATCTCCGGGATAAAATAGCAGAAAGAGAAAGTTTTTGTTGCGCTCCACCCTTTTCCTCCTGTCAATATCAGAATCTTGCGTTCGATGACTATTTTTAATTTATCATATAGATAGGTAGCCTTGACCCGCAAAGCTTTCTACCATCCAAACAAGGAATATTCGGCGGTTCATTTCCTCCAGAAAGTTTTCAGTTGTTTAATTCCTCTCGTGCATTTATATGTACCTATATCTTTAATTTCATTGTTGTCCGTGCAGGAATAAAACCCAGCAACAATGCTTGCTCGACTTGACTAATGCCGTACTGATTACGTGAGGACTGGAAGGGCTTCTTTTCACGGTCATGGTGACTTTTGTGGCGTACTGAAAGAGTGTATTGTTACTTTCTCCTTGTTGCGCGTGTGACAATAGCTTTTGGGGATATTTTGATTCTCAAGGACCTTTTTGCGTGCGGTGCTCAAGCAAATATTTGAGAAAATTCCCTTTCTTTTGACACTTGCTATATTTGAAGTCCAATCTTTTCTTATTAACAGTTTGTAAGTTGAGTCAAAACACAAAAGATCGTGATCATGATGGACGTAATACCTTATTACTCTTCCCACTCCCCGGATAGACCTTTTGGACCAAAAGGAAAACATTCTCAACGTGCCCGAAACGAACACAGCCATCTGAATTTTGAGCATCTGCTGGAATTGACAGGTATATACATATTAGTAACTAATTTTGTTTAAATTATTTTTAATTCTAAATAAACCGTTTAAAGTAGCTAAATTCCAATTCTCCAGCGAAAACACGATGTCGGAATTTTTCGGCCAAACTTCAATAGCCTCTATAGCGTAGGAAATTATAATATTTCTATTCCGTTACGCTGTGACCACCTAAAGGGACATTGCAGCATTTTGAACTTTTTCGCCGTTTTGGCAGCGTTTTGGCTGGGGTATTGCGGCTATAATCATTGGATTTTGATGAAATTCGGCGAGGGAAAGTAAAACGGAATGATCGAATTTCGAACATCGAATTTCTTAATTTTCCGGATTTGGATCTCGGTTCGCCGGAAAATCGCCAAAAACCGTGTATTTTTTGCCGTTTAGGCTGGCGTTCGACCGCTAATAATTGAATTTTTATGAAACTCAGCGAGAACATATTCAACTAAATTGTCTATAGATTTAATTTTTTTAATTTCTCAATTTTCACCTCCGTTCACCAGAAACTGTATTTTTGGTCGTTAATACCCAATCTTTGCGTCAGTTTTTGGCGAACGGAAGCTTAATAAATTGGGTGTAGATCATTCCGTTTTACTTTCCCTCGCTGAACTTCATCAAAATCCAATGATTATAACCGCAATACCACAGCCAAAACGCTGCCAAAATGGCGAAAAAGTTCAAAATGCTGCGGTGTCCCTTGAGGTGGTCACAGAGTAACGGAATAAAAATATTATAATTTCCTACGCTAGGGGCTATCAACTGACGAAAAATTCCGACATCGTGTTTTCGCTGGAGAATTGGAATTTAGCTACTTTTAGAAAATTTTAGTAACAAATATTGCTTTTAGTTTCTTGAAATTTTGAGCTGCGTTGAAATTCCTTGTAAATTTGATTGACTGTTTTTTTATTTTATGAATCTTGTTTTACACCTGCAAAAACCAGATGCATTTCTTATTTTTTTCATACGATATTCTGCATAATAACGTAATATGTGTGCTTAACGAAACTAATCACAGCACTTTCAAATTTCTGAGGGAGTTTTTAATATTTCGTATGAGTTTATTCCGAACGAAGATAATTCAATGTTAATTAGCTGAAATTTGACTTATTTTTTATGTTTGCAGGGGGATTCGGTCCTTTCCAATGCTTTATTTTAGTGGCCTTACTCAGCACGGAAATACCAGCTGCATTTGTGGCCTTTGCTCCTGTGTTTGTCGGTAACCTCATTATTACCTAATTTTAATTGTGATTTCAAAATATGCATGTAGTATGTACTAATACATATGTACATATTTAAGGAGTTTTGCTCGCTGTTTTGACAAACATTTTGATTACAGGAAAACCACCGGAAGATTATGTATGCGTTGTAGAAAATCAAACAATTATTTCTACCTCATCAAATCAAATATGCGACTGTAATGGAACTTTATCGCTACTCGATGGCTCAACTACAATTAATACGGAGGTATGTTCAGTCCCATCTCTCTATAACAGCACCCTGTATGCACCAGAAAAGTTGCTCTTATAACGAACCGCTGGCATAAAGAATTAGCTAAAAAAATATTAATAACAATTAATTAAGATTATTTTCAGGCTTAACTTCCATAATTTTCCAAATTCTAACAATATTTCCACAATTGGGCTTAAATATTTACATTTTAGTGAGAAAAGAATAGAATAGTGCTGGTACAGAGTTCCGGTGCTGTTATAGAGAAAAGGTTAATGTTGACGGGATACCTGACTCCGGCACTAATGCTCTTATAGGAAGAAAGTGCTGTTATAGTGAGAGGAATGTGACCGAGGGAAGAAAATACAATCGACTTTCTTTATAACAGTCCCTTGTATAACAGTCCCCTGTATAACGGTACTCTCGTTATAACAGCATCAAAAAATGCTCCCCCAAAATACTTACTCCATTTGTTAACATACAAATGTATGTCCTCTATAACAGTTTTTCGCTATAACAAGCGAAATGTGATGCTTTATAGGGTGCTGTTATAGCGAGAGTCAACGGCACCCTGTTGTTATACAGTAACTGCTGTTATAGCGAGTGCCGGAGTGCTCTTATAGAGAGCGCACTTTACATGGTAAAGCTGTAGGGGAGATTCAGCACTGCTATTATAGAGTAAGTGCTCTTATAGTGAGGGCCGGCTTATGCAGAGTCGACTGTATTCCTTTTTTTTAATTCCTCGTGAAGCAAATATATGAATTGACTGGAAATGGTTTGACTACATTTAGAGAAGGCAGTGTTTAGAAAAAGACGTCAGAATGAGAACTAATTACAGTGGACTCTCCTTATAACAACTTTTTCTCTATATAACAACTGTATTTTTCAGCCCTTCGTGTATGTAGTGTACACATTAAATGTTCTATATAACAACTTTTCCGTATAACAACCATTTTTGCCCTTCCCTTCAGGGTTGTTCACTGTACAGTGGAGTCTCTATATAACAACTCTGAAGGGAAGGGCAAAAAATATTGTTATAGGGAAAGGTTGTTATGCAGAACAATAAATATACACCTTACATGTACTGGCTGGTAAAATAATGTTGTTACATAGAATTGTTGTTATAAAGAGACTTGTTATATAGAGACTCCACTGTATATTGCTAAAGCTCTAAGTTTTTATTTTAGGATACAATGAAAGTAAAGCAGATATTTGAAAGAAATTGATGTACCTAATAAACAAATTTCCTTTTTTTTTGTAGTGGAATCTTTTCTGTGGTGCGTCCTTCGTCTCGGATTTCATTACGAGCATTCAGATGCTGGGGATGTTGCTGGGGTCATTGTTTACCTCCCAATTTTCGGATTGGTATTCACAATTTTATTTGCGCTATAAAGCATTCCAGTTATATGTATTGCAGGCGGTTCCAATCCCGAAAATAATCTTTAAACGTGGATGTATAGGCATGGCAACGATTCAATTGTGCATCTGTTTTTCGATTCAATTACTTTCGATACACTGGAAATACTTGACTTGAATCGATTAAAAACCTAGAATCGGATCAAATAATTCGATTCAAGACGTAAATTCATCATAAAATAATTGAAATTCGATTCATTTCGATCCATTGTGCAATACAAAATTTTTGGATGTTCTTCCGAAGCAGAGCAATAACCATCAAAATATTGTAGCGCACTTAAATCAGTGGTAAATATTATATCCACGTTAACTGCATTTGTTATTGTAGTGGCAAATTATTAGACCAAAATTATTATTATTTGCCCAAATTTTGCAAAAAATGAAAAAAATTGGTCACAATATATTTTCTGCATCGTTTGGATCATGATTCGATCCATTGCATGACTTGAATCGAATCGAATGATTTCCATCATGAATCGGATCAAATTGCGAATGTCGACCCATTTCGGGCTTTGCAACGAATCGAATTAAAAACTTTGGGTCAAATTGGATTCAAAATTTTTCCCACGAGCCAGAGCCATCCCTACATGGATGTTTCTATATTTTATACACTTTGACTGTTTTCTGTACGTTCATTTGCGAATGAAAATGTTGTCCCATTTTTCAATTCTAAAGGTACGGACGAAAGCGGACTTATTTGATGGTTTGCATGATTATGGCCATCGGCCAAGCTTTGTCAGCAGCAGCGCCCTCGCCGTGGTTTTATGCGTTGGCCAGATTTTTCTGTGGCGCTGGTCTATCAGGTTTAAAAAATTAAAATCCCGTTTTAAATTTAATCATCTCATTTTTTATTTTTCCCACTAAAAATTTGCTTTCCTAAAGACATTTTAAATTTTGTATGAAGGCTTTATGGGCATGTCCACAATTTACCCCATGGAATTTCTCACCACCAAGTGGAGGCATTTATGCGGAAGCGTTGGTCCTTGGGGAGAAGGGATAATGATGCTGGCTTTACTAGCAAACTACTGGCGAATGTGGAGGAATTTCCTCTGGATAACTTGCATCCCTTTCATACTTGTGCTGGTATTATATCCGTGAGTTTAAAAACAAATCTGACCAATTGACACATTAAATAATCACAGATAATAATGTAAAACCATTTTTGCTTTAAATAACAAGATTCATACCCGAGAGTCCCAGATGGCTGCTGAGGAACAAGCGTCACGCGGAGGCTCACAAGATTTTGGAGAATATTTACCACACGAATGGCAAGCATAAGACAAGCCCCGGCTTTCCCATCACGATGGAGCTACTGGAAAAAGTGTCCATTGAAGAGTCGAAAGGGATGAGGAAATCCAAATTTACGTACCTGGATTTTTTCCGGAATCCCGAGCTGAGATGGAAGACCTTGTTTCTGATGGGCATTTGGTTCTCCTGGTCCTTGGTTTATTTTGGGATCAGTTACAACGTGAAAAATGTTAGGGGGAATCTCTACCTAAATGTAGGCCTACTAGGCCTTGCGGATGCTTTAGGCTACCCTGGAGCTCTTCTCATTAATAACAGGTAAATGCCACTTTAGGAAAAAGTAATTAAAATGCCAACCAATGTATGACATCCAAATCGGCGTTCGAATTCAAATCGGAATTATATACATTTTTTTCAGTATTTTAATCGGAATTAGTATCCATATTTTGGTCAGAAAAATAGTTAAATTGGAATTTATAATTACAAATACATTCGAAAATCAAATTCGTATTCAAAAGTTGACATTCGGATTCCGATACTTTATTGGTATTCGAAAATTCCTTCATTTTGTTGCGAATTCCTGCCTTCGGGCAAGTTTTTTTCCGCAAAATCAAGTTATTCTAACGATGATTTTTTAAGTTGGCTGTAATATAACTATTTCGTCCGTAAAAGCATCGATCCTTGCAAAATCAGATTTGTGGAGTCCATTTATAATTTTGCGTTTATTTGAAGCTACAAATTGTGACAGATGTCATTACAAATAAATTTTTAAAAGCAATCGAAAAGGATTTGAATACGTATATGCATATGTCTGAGTATTTAAATTAAATTGCATTGGAATTAGAATTTATATTTAAGATGTCCGGAATTTAAATTTGTATTCATAATTAGGAAAAACGCTTATTTTAATTCGAATTTTAATTCATATTTTTTCGGATGTCATCTGCATGTGGGAAATCCATTCGCTGTATGAGATTGATTATGCTTTTAATGTTGTATTTTTTTTCACGAAATATCCTGGGTGAATATGAATTTATACATTGGTCCTTTTTGTGTTACTGTTTATCTTTAGTATTTAAGTTCAAAAATACTTGAATTTATTTAATTTTAAATTATATAATTGAACTAGGCTGGGACGAAGAAAAACCTTAATCGTGTGCATGGGAATCGGCACAATTTTTCTGGTGTCCCTCGCTGGATGGGACTTGGCCTTTGGAAGCAGCCTGAGTCCCTTGGTTGTTGCCATCCTTTGTTTGTTGGGCAAATTTGGGGTGGCTGGAGCCAGGTCAGCTGCTCGTTGCCTCACGGGAGAGTCATTCCCGACTCCTATCAGGACAATGGGATACGGCATCTCTGGGATTACTGCCGGAGTGGGTGGCATTATCGCTCCACAGCTGGCCTATTTCGGTGAACAATGTAAGTTCTGAATAATTATATATTTCCATTTTTTGCTTCGATATACATAGGTACATATAAAATATAAACTTTATGTGTATATGTATGTACATACTGCTGCTGCTTGTTTCATGTCGTATTACACTGCAATAATAATATAACGATAAATCATGCATTTATACCATGCTTTTTTTCATTTAAAGGCTGGCATCCTTTACCCTTCCTCACCTTTGCTGTGATCAGCATCAGCGGCTCAGCCATCTCCTTGCTGCTTCCCGAAACGGCGGATCAGAGTTTGCAGGAGGCGTTCAGAGACAACTCGGGAAATCCACAAGGACGGAAAAATGGTTCGGATATCATTGACTCCTACGTCATTATCACGAGTAGTAAATAAATACCAAATCAGGTTCCAAACTGGGATTCGTGATTCATAAAATGGTTTATACATTTTCTGACTTGTCAAGACTCAAGGTATGACATCCAAATCGGTATTCGAATTCAAATAGGAATTATATCCATATTTTTCAGTATTTTAATCGGAATTAGTATCTGTATTTTTGTCCAAAAAATATTTTAATTGGAATTCATAATTACAAATACATTCGAAATTTAAATTCGTATTCGAAATTTGACATTTGGATTCCGATACTTTATTGGTATTCGCAAATCCCTTCATTTTGTTGCTAATTACTGCCTTCGGGCAAGTTTTGTTTGCAAAAATCAAGGTATTCTAACAATAATTTTTTAAATTGGCAGTAATATAACTATTTCGTCCGTAAGAGCATCGACTTTTGCAAAATCTGATTGGCGGAGTCAATTTATGATTTTGTGTTTATTTCAAGCTACAAATTATGCCAGATTGCATTACAAATTAATTTTTAAAAGTATTCGGAAAGTATTTGAATATACGTATTCATATGTCTGAATATTTGAATAAAATTGCATTGGAATTAAAATTTATATTTAAGATATCCGAAATTTAAATTTGTATTCATAATTAGGAAAAACGCGCATTTTAATTCGAATTTTAATTCATATTTATTCGGATGTCATACCTTGACTCAAGACATTCCCACACTGGTTTAATTCATTTCCATATGATGGCGCTATATACGATTAGTTAATTTTTATAATTTGTGGACAGTATTTATTGTAATTATTTTTACTACATATGAGGAACTATACAACTATGAGTATAACCCAATTACATATGCTCTATTGTTGGTAAATTTTTGCTGGCGCTGGCATATCGCAGAAAAATTATATATATTTACAAAAAAAATTAAAAAATGAGAACTTTTGCTAAAATCAATAATTTTCATTACACCATAAGAAATTGCAATCAAACGTCATGTTTATACTTATTAATGCGTTGAAAATTAAAAAAACATCAATTTATGGCTGCTTTTTAAATGATAAATTATTTTTAAAAAAATGTTTGCCTATATTGCGGCAACGTGTCATATGAACGTTTTGGAGGTGTTTTCCAAAATGCATAATTGATATGATGCTTTCAAAGCAAAAATCATTCAAAAATGCTTTCACCAAACTCACCATTAGCTTAGTCTCAGGAAATAGTTTCAATAAATTTATTTTTGACCCATACTGCCCAATCATACAACAATGTTATCAAAACTTCTCATTTTTTGAACTTGGCGCGCGTAACTGGCTAACTGGTCAATTCTTGTTTGAACGGAATTCTTTGTTTTTTTTTCGCATAACCACAATAAAATTCTGATTCGAAAACACTCTTACTCCGTTTTGCACGGTTGTTGAGCATAAAGCTTTTGTCCCTGAAGTCAAAATAAAATAAAACAATTTTGAGGGAAATTTTAAATTTTAAACTTCTTTTGAAAAAACCGCTATAACTTGGCTAATCTTGATCGGATCGGGATGAAATGGTTTTTTCTACAACCACAATAACATTTTGTTTACAAATGTACTGGTACTACTCTGTAACAAGCCTGCGTCATAGCGATAGGGGGCTATATAATGTTTCTTGGAGGCATGTACATACGGCCAAATTCTTTCCAACTCCATTTTTATAATTTTCAAACAATTTGCAAAATTTCCAATTTAATAAAATTTATGCTAAGCTTTCAAGTGCACTTGCTGTTAGACTTGACAAAGCTCAATTTTTGCGCATCACAATTTTTATAATGGCCTGCTACGATTGTCACTTATCTTTATTGAGAAAATATGCCATGTGAACATACATACATAGCTATAGCAGCGATGTACACTATATAGCTGGTAGACTTTCTGGTTACTATAGCTCGGCAATTATTTATGTCCTTCCGATTTATGTGTGTGCATTCCAAATTTATTGATGAAAATGTTTCGTCTAACTTGGCGAATTGATACTTATACTCAAGTTTATTCCTTTATAATTTCGTTTTTAACAACGAATATACCCTGGTGCATATATCGCTCCAATTAAATCGCTAACATTAAAGTAGCTTAATACCTGGGCTGTTAATTCATAATATAATAATTCCGATTTCGATTAAAATTCTTTTTCAACTTTTTTTATTCCAATTAATCCGTTTTCAATTTAAAAATTCCAATTCTATTAATCTGTATTTTATTTAAAAATTCTTAAATACCGATTCCGATTCCAATTCCCGGCCAACAGATGTTGATAAATCAAGCGATTTCATTTACAATGGACTCTTTACATAACAACTTTCCTTATAACAACTTTTTTTCTATAACATCTTAGTTTTTCAGCCCTTCGTATGTATAGTATACATATTGAATGTTCCATACAACAACTTTTCCATATAACAATTATTTTTGCCCTTCCCTTCAGGGTTGTTATATCGAGAGTCCACTGTATATGAAGAAATAAGGCACGTTTAATGCTATTTTGCGCTGTCGACGCACTAAAATAATAATTTGCTGCATTGCATACTCAAGACGGCATAAATTTATGAGATACATATAAAAAATCCATATATAATGGATTGACAATATATAAAGTCCATTTTTTGAAGATTTTATTTGAGGTAACAGCGAGACCTATTGTTAGTGATATCAAAAGTACAAAGCTCGGAAATTCGCATTTCAGACGTACTCAGGTTTTGCTTACAAAAGGTTTCAACTTTGACATGTCAAAAACCATACAGTTTAACAATATTGAAAGTGTGAAAAAAATACAACGCAAGTGTATATGGTTGTAGTGGAGTACTTTTGGAGCCTTGTTTTTTGTATCAGGCTACTTTTTAATAAGCTAAAATTATTACATAAATTACGTATCTAGTGGTTTCGCAGGGATTGACCATATATCTAACAGCAAAAGATGACTTTGAGAGCTATTGACAGATAATCGGAATCGGAATTGTTATTATAATAATTCTCAATCGATTCTAATGCTCTGAGAAAAATTCCAGTACCGATTTTGATACTTCAAATACACTTTTAAAAATTTTAATTCCGATTCCAATTATCAAAATATTTCGATGAATTCCGATTAAAAGTTCCGATTAAAAATTCCGACTACGATTCCGATTACCAGCCCTGCTTAATACTTCCATTCTATTTTCCAGCTCCATTGGACTAACTTCTTCTGCCTACAGTGGACTCTCTCTATTATAACTCTCCTTATAACAACTTTTTCTCTGTAACAACTTTATTTTTCAGCTCTTCGTATATGTGGTGTGCATATTAAATGTTCCATATAACAACTTTTCTGTATAACAACTATTTTTGCCCTTCCCTTCAGGGTTGTTGCAGCGAGAGTCCAGTGTATGCATAAGCTCGAATCCGGACTGGTGTGCACTGTATAGCTGGTTTCCAATTAGGCCACATATTTGCGATTTGCAACTATGCCACGTACACGAAAATCCATAATCGAGCTGGCTCTACGGATTGTGGCGTTGCTGCTCGTACAATTGAGACTTTATTCAACAATCCAAATTCCTTATCAGACTAAACACAGTAACACCAGTTTAGCCAATTTTGCCCAGCATTTCCCAGCCTGCGATAGTTTCGTTTTGACCCCAAAAGCTGAACATTTGACGGACGAAATGTTCCATGGAATAGAGTCTCCCGCAATTCTTTACAATCTTGATACCTCAAAAATTTGCGCGGAAAACAGTGTCCTCGATCATACTTTGTTTAACGCCGCATTTTCGGGATATCCCAAGACTCGCCGGCGTGTTTTGTTCCTGATAATTTTGTCATCTTCCCAAGTGAGAAAATGTGATCTGGAAGTAATTGGTAAACTCACGAGTCCGTCCACGGCATTGGAGCATAAATCTGGTGAGGTTGTAAGCAAATGGATACGTCCATTTGTTTATCCATCTACAATCCTATTTCTGGATTTACAAGCCAACTCTGCTTTCGACTTCAAAAAGGTACAAAATCTGCTGGATTTGAATCCCATCCCGATTTTGCTTCTGCGCTGGAAGACCTGCTTGGATGTGTCCATGTTTTGGAGTCGGCATGCAGCGATACACACCTTCAAATGTGTGCTCTCCAGCAATCTCACCAGCGTTTTTGAATGGTCCAGGCACGTGTTTGACAACGAATTGCGACCCCACTGCAAATTATGGACGGTCCCTTTACGGAAATTTACGCGGGAGGAGCAACACGAATTTATATTGCGTGATTGGATGACGGGAAGGATTCCTTTGAAGCCGAATCACGCTTTTAGTAGAGTCAACCCACAACGTTCACTCACTTCTTGGTTGGGTCTAATGATGGACATTGTTAATGTGACAAGCTCCCAAGGACTGAAATACTTCAAGGTCAATTCCGTCCCGGAATTCGCCTTTGATTGTTTTACCAAGCGATGTCCGACGTATGTATTGAGCGAGTCTCAAGGACTTCGCTTTATCACGGCAGATGGCGTCACCGTGCCCCGAGTGGGACTTGGCAACTACACGCAGCCGCTACAATGGCACGTGTGGCTCCTTATTGCGGTCATTGCGCTTTTCTGGGTCCTCATCATATCCTTTCAATCCCTGTCCTTTTCCTTTCAAGTCGTGATGAGAAATATCCTATGCATCACCGGACGATTCTTGGAGCAATCTTGCCGCTTCCCATTCACTCAACGCATGCGCTGGCTCTGGGCAATCTTCCTTCTGATGGCACTTGTCCTCACTAATAGCTACAAGGGTCTTCTAAAAACGGAGTTCATCGCCAAATTCCAGCCTCAACTGAAGTGGGAAGCCATTAAGGACCTTCAAAATTTCACTGTATTTTTTGCGGCAGGCAAACTAGTGAATACGGTTGATATTTTGCCAAAAGCGATTTTCAAAACGTTTGAAGACAGCTTTTGTCAGAAGGTGTGCAATTATCAAAACCAGCGATTTCAAGTGCGGATTTCTTGGACGGGCTTCCTGGAAAACAGCAGATTTCGTATCAAACGCAGCACGAAAGATTTTCACTGTGTAGAAAATTACGACTTAGATTCTATCATCAGTACGAACCTGACCCAGTTGCGGACGGCTGCATTGGTGACGGAGGAAGAGTTCCCCGCTGTTTGGGATAAATTTGAGCGTATCATGAACAAAGAACGGAACTATCGCTTTTATTTCAACCCAAGACCAGATCGTTCATTGGGACAGCTAATCCTATTTTACATGGACAATAAGGGGATATCCGAACAATACATTCGGGCAGTCCGAAGGAGCATGGAATTCTTGTGGACGGGCGGAGTATGGAACCTTTGGGTTAAATGGGAGAGCATCAGATTTGGCTCCTGCAGCACTCCGTCTAAGCTGGTGCAGCGCGGGATAAACCGCGCTTCCCCACATCCTTTGAGCCTGCACGGCACGGATATTTATCTGGTCTTCTCTTCATCCCTGATTCTGTTGTGTGCGGCTGCAATTGTAGCTGGTGTGGAACATTTTTTCAGTAGATGGTATTTTTAGGGGATTGACTGATAGTGCGGCTAGCTGACACACAGGTGTATGTCCAATAACCACATTGTTCCTATATATATCAAGGAAATGCATCCGAAAAACAACATCCGACAACCCGATTGTTTATAGATTTTCCACAATGGAATCACAACGGAATGGTTAACAAATCAAAAGATATTGTTTGCTTGCGCCAAATTAAAATTATCTAACCTTTAATTATGGCGCCAGCTTTAATAAGATCATATCTTTCCTCAATGGTCATAAAGTAATTAAAATAGCAATTACAACTGGATACCAAACGTTACATGACATATTAACGCAATCCGAAAAATGCATAGGTTTTTTAAAAAGCTATTATTTGCAATGCACCCGAAAGTTGTAATTTGTAAAAATATGGCATGTGCCGAACGTGTTCAAAGCAGGGAACGCTTTCACGTGTACGCCATCTTGGAACACTTAAAATTGTTCTGTGTCACGTGTACTCACAAAACCACAGCATGTTTTGAAATGCTTACTATTTCAGATTTCTGCAATAGAGGAAAAGAAACATCATGACAATTATGGCCAGTTTCTCGTTCATTGATTTTGCTAGCCACGACCATTGGAACAGAAAGAGCATGGCAAGTGCAACTAGCACCCCTTTCACCTGGTCCATTGGTCGGACCTTGTGCTATAGTTTTCGAATTTAAAAAAAATTCTCCCGTGCTGCAGTTTGAACTGGCACATATTTTTAATATGTTTAGTAGTTATATACAAAGCGATAAATTTTTCATACCAAAAATGTATTTTTTCATACGAAAAATTTATTTAAAAAAAGTTGACTAACAATAAGTCATGTCTACTCTATTATATCATGTCCATATCTTTTCCAAGAAGATAAATGACACCGTCTGAAGTCATCGGTGATTCTATTTATTCTAGTCATCGGCAAAAATACTGGCGAAATCCCAAAATGATACTACATATTGTTTTCAATATTCTCAAAACTCCCAAAATGCCCAAAGCTACAAACGCCGAGTAAATGCCTAAAACTCTTAAATTTGAATATGCCCTAAACTCCTGGGAGTATTCCGCTCTCAGTACTTTTAAACTTCCAGAGCACTTTCAACCATGCATCCCTAACTGGAACCACAATAAACGTTTGAATGGAAGAGTTATTCTAGCTTGCTATTACAATTTCTGGGGTAGGCAGTACCAAGGAGGGATTATCTAAGTTTTTAACTACGTATTTTCAGAGTTTTGAGCACTATATACTTAGTCGTTTTTGCCATTAGGAATTCGTTTACGAAGTCGAATTTCTGTCTTTATCATCGATATGCTTAATTTATGCACCTATATGCAATAAATCAAAAATAAATTACCTTAGTGTGTCTCACTATAGGCGAGACGGGTGATGACGTGGGCACATGCTTCGCTGCTATTTGTGACTAATAGCACCTTTTGTCGACACAAATAAGTAAAACCACATTTTCGTCTACCTCCTTAACATGTCCAGCACAATTTTGGCTAGCGCTCCGTTCACCATTTCCATTGGACATGACCAATGGAGCAGAAAGGGAGGCTGTGGTCACGGAGACACCGAAGAGGCCTTTAGACACTGCCGTAGTGCTATCGTTCTGCTCTGGCAGGATCAAATCGCGGAAGCTCTGGCTGGTTTCTGCCGTCATTTTTTAAAAATAGCTTTAAAAAAATTCATAATTATACATATAGTTGACAGCTTTTATTTCTTTTTTTTTTATTATAAATGGTGTAGCTCGATTTTGTTGACTTCTTATTTATTTGGTATCGCTTCCTCAGACCCTACATTTACAGTCGTCATGAACGGTCTTGGTTTTCCTGATGAAAAATGATATCAAAAGAGCAAAATGTTTAAGCTGCTGCCGAAGAGAGAGAGAGAGAGAAAGCGATATTTCTTGGATGTACAAAAGTTGGGGGGATAGACAGGATACAGTGGACTATTTCCATAACAACTGTCTTTGTTGTAACAACTTTTACTTTTACAGTGGAGTCTCTCTATAACAAGTCTCTTTATAACAACATTTCTCCATATAGAAACATTATTTTTTCCGCTCTTCTTACATATAAGGTACTTATTCTATGTTCTACATAACAGCTTTTCCCTGTAACAATATTTTTCGCTATTCCCTTCTGAGTTGTTATATCGGTGGAGAGACTCCATTGTATTATACCGTATCACGTCGTAGACAATATATCGTCGCTTAAGTACCAAAACTGACCAAGTGCTATGTAAACCTTATGTACACGATAGTCATCTTTGACACTTAAGCGACTATATGTATATATTATATATGTTTACTGGGTCTAGGACTGTACATCCACGGACAATTTCGTGCAAGAGTTTCGGTCAGTGAAATTTCGTCCAAGTGATATTTCGTACAAATTTATTTCATACAATCAATTTATCGGTCAACTTAAAACTCGTACACAGTACATTACGATCAGCAACCAATTCAGTCAATATATTATTTGGTCAACATGAAAAAAACTGAACGAACAAAATCAGACGTAGATTTTTCGGACAATAAGCATTTCGTACAATCTTTAATAATTTCTGTCTATGAATGAGTGAGATTGACATATGCAACGCATATATGTATATATTATACATAGTAACAACCATAATTCGTCAACTGCAGGTATAGAAGCTGCTGAAATGAAGAATAACACAAGCTAATCTTTACCTACAATTTTGGCATGTGTTTAGTTTTAGTATAATAATAATAACGCTTTCCCCGTTGGGCTAGCTAACGTTCTTAATTAATCTTTATATACCTTGATTAAAATTTTAAAAAAATCTAGGACACTAAAACTAACACTTTGGTGCTATTAATGCCACTACGAAAACGCGTCTACCAACTGCTGAAAAACAAGTAATTCCTGGAACATCTCATTGTACATGGAACGAATGGTTGTAAGGACTGGAATTATGGTAATATTTTGTCAGTCATTTGGACTATCATTCATATTGCCCGTTGACCAAATTTGCATTACACGATCACTTTTGCGAGTGGAAAGATTATACGTGTACTTTATATATTGACGGGTGAGGAGATATTGGTGTGGCAGTTATCATTTGGACCATCACTCACGTTTATCCATTGACCAAATTTGCATAGTATGTACATTTTTGCGAATGAAAAAGATTGTGTACGAATTTAGGCTGACCGTTTTGTCCTCTGTGCGAACAAGAGCTTATAGGAAATTGTATCTGGATGAAATGTTTTTGTCCAAGACTGTTGTACGAAACTATATGAAATTTCCCTGTTCGAAATTTCCCTGGATGTATTGTCCGCCTCCCATATTTACGCACATATAATGTATATACCGTAATTAGATAATTTATCCGTTTTTATTATTAGCACTACATGCAAGTGTTAATTGCAGATGACATTTATTTGTGCCGTAAGTTAAACTATAGTTGCTTGAAATACGTACGAAATTCACACACCTGCTCTCAAGCTTTCCTGAAGGATTTTCTTAAGCATCTTCAAATTGTTTCTGGCACACGTGTAATTGCACTTGAGATATTCTGTCTAAACCTGTAAAGTCTAAACAGCATTAGTTATGATACAATTATTGACTCGTCCGGTGTATTTGTTCATTTATCGAGGGCAAAATTTACTGACAAATATGGACTGGTGTGAATTTGAATCCTGTAAGTTCTTGCGTAAATTCTTGCTATGGATGCTCGTGTCGTTGGAAGGAACAAAATCCTCCCACGTTACTTCAGAAATCCGAATTGCTTATCCCAGGCTCCCTCGCTTATCCGATTTTGTCGAACATTTTCCTGAGACAGATAGTTCTATCATAATTCCTGACAGCAAACATGCGCAGAATGCATTGTTTCTTCAAATGGAATTTCCTTCCGTCATTTTCCAGCTTCATGCCTCCCAAATTTGTCCTGGTAACAGTAGCCTCAATGTAGTAGGTTGGCCCTCAGCTGTGGATCAAATTCCTGTGAAGACGCGCAGGCGCATTTTGTTCCTGGTTATTCTGTCGTCCAGTGAAATTAAAAAATGCTATTTGCAACTTATTCGTTTGATCTCCATGTCTCGCGTGGAAGTTCAACATAAAACGGGGAAACTAGTCATAAATTGGGCCCTCGAGTCCTTCAACGCGGTCGCCATAATATTCTTGGATTTTTTTGGCTTTCCAGAATTTAATTTCAAAGAAGTATCAAAAGCATTGAATTTGTACCCCATGCCATTGCTCCATCTGCGCTGGAAAAATCTGGACGTCTCCATGTTGTGGAAGATGTCCGACAAAATTCCACCATTTCGTTTTCCTATCTTCAACAATCTTGCAAGCGTTTTCACAGCGATTTGGGAAGTCTTTGACGGAGAAATACGGGAGCAGTGCAAATATTGGGCAATCCGCGCAGATTTCACTTCCAAAGAGAAATCTGAGTTCCTTTTGGTGGGTAAAAAAGTGAGAAAGATGCCCAGGAAACCGAATCACGCCTTCAATCGCATCAACCCACAAAGACGAGTCCTGTCTTGGTTGGGTCACATGAGGGGCATCGTCAATATCACCGGCTACATCCACCGCGATTACATGTGGACCCCGTGTTTCCACTTTGGCTGTCATACCAGCCTATGTCAAGCATATTTGGTGGGCGAGTTTCAGGGACTTCGCTTCATCACGGCAGAGGGCGTCATTCTGCCCAGGATAGGCTTTGGCACCTACACGCAGCCCCTGCAATGGCCAGTTTGGCTTCTTATTTTGCTCAGTGCCTTCGGCTGGGCTTGGGTTGTGTCTTTTCAAGAGCCGCCCTTTTCGTTTGAAGCAGTCACGAGGAACATCTTGTACGTAACTGGCAGATTCCTGGAGCAGTCTTCCCAATTACAATTCACACAGCGGACGCACTGGTTCTGGGCAATATTTATTCTGATGACAATGGTCATCACCAACGGCTACAAAGGCATTATGAAGACGGAATTCACGGCGAAATTCCAGCCACAGCTCAAGTGGGAGAGAATTAGTGAGCTACAAAATTTTACTTTCTTTATTCCAGCGGGCAGGCGTGTGCGACATCTGGATGTAGGATTTGGAGTGTTCAACACTTTGTACAAAGATTCATACTGCCAGAAAACTTGCATCTACATTGTAAACGAAAGATTTCAGGTGGCAGCTTCACCACTGGGCTATTCCACAGACGACACTGGATTTTTTCAGAGAAGGCAACCGGAAAATTTGCATTGCGTGAGCAACCAAGAATTTGAATCGTACATCAAAACAAATCTGACCCAACCGCGAACAGCTGTTCTGGTGATGGAGGAGGAACTCCCAGCGATTTGGGACAAATTGCAACGCTTAGTGAACGGAGATCCAAGACATCTCTTTTATTTCAACCGGAAACCGGATCGTTCGTGGGGAATTCCAATTCGGTTCAACATGGACGATAAGAGATTGCCTCCCAAATACACTCGACCTGTGCGGAAGCACATGGATTTTCTTTGGACAGGCGGAGTCTGGGAATTTTGGCGGAAATGGGAGAAAATCCGGTTCGTTTCCTGCGGCACGGCGTCTCAACTTGTAGAGCGAGGAAAGGTCGAGGTTTTGCCGCACCCGTTGAGCTTCCATGGCACGGATATTTATGCGGTATTTTATGTCTTTGGCGTTCTTTTGGGGATCGCAGTGCTTTTGGAGATGCTAGAAATTTTCCTTACACATGCGGCAAACATGTTTTTTGCATGATCTATACAGTTGACTCTCCCTATACCGGCCCTTCCTATAAGAGCACCTACTCCATAACATCAGTGCTGAATCCCCCCTACAGCTTTACCATGTAAAGCACGCTCTCTGTAAGAGCACTCCCTATAACAGCAGTTACTCTATAACAGCAGGGTATTTTCTTTCCTCGCTCACATTCCTCTCACTATAACACCACTTTCTTCGTATAAGAGCATTAGCGCCTCAGTCCCTTCAACATTAACTTTTTATCTATAGCTACTTCCGCGGTTAAACTCATCAGCCAAATTTCCGTTCCCAAATTTCAATGTTTTCTCCCGAGAACAGTTCCCACCAGAACCAGCTTATATTTCACGAATATCTTTCTGCTCTTAAGTGCATTAAAAATTGAGGTTTTGTTTTAAACTTTTAGAAAATATTTAGTGAAGCAAGATGCATTTTGCTCATGTTCCCAAAGGTGACACATTTCCTGTTCCAAAAGGTGACACAGTGTGTTTTTCTCATCCCCTCAGCGATTTATTGATTTACTAGCATTTGACAATGTAGCAGGGTCTACAACATAGAGAAAGCCATGGAAGCCTCATAATTACTCAGTCAGAAATAACTGACGCTGCGTGATCAAATAATTGCTGTATTTTGGCTAGACAAGAAATTCGTTTTTTGCGTTGCATTTTATTTTGGGAAAACTTTTCAATTGAACAAATGTACAACGTTAGAAATGTTTGCAAGTACATAAGCTTCTGGAAAACCCAAATAAATCATAATGTGCACACGCAGGCACCTTTAAAAACACCAGCAGTCACCTTTAGGCAAATTGACGTTTTTGACTACCCGAATATTTTGAATTATTGCTCTGCTATAAGCAACCTTGAAGTTGTTGAAAAGCATATGAATTTGTAAATGACATTTCAGTGCAGTAGAATTGGAAAATAAATAAAACCTCTCTCAAACAAATTTTGAGAAAAATGAATTTGTTTCGAAACTATGTCAACTTTAGGCGCACTCGCCCTACATCACAAAATTTAGCCGTGTGTCCGAAAGCGCCATCACCTAATTTTAGTGCATCCCCGTAAAATCATTGTATGTTTTCGTTCATATAAAATTACTTGCACTTACGAAATATACAATGTATAGTAAAGATACAATTCAATTTGTTGCCATACAGTTCGAAACACACTTGGATACATCAATACCAGACGAACCAACCGTGCGCAACTACACCTTGGCTGTGCGAATAGACTATGATACAGCTTTTCATGGGGGTGCTTGCTTGGTAAGGTGTATGGACAAAACCGTTATAAGGTAAACAATTTTAAAAGCACTTGTCGTACGTTGATTTTGGTCATCAATAAGACATTCAAGAATGTTTGTTGTTACTCTACACTCTTATCAAACACTTCTTTTGTGTATGCATGCTTTCTTTTTGACAAAAATACAGTGGAGAGTCTCTACAACAACACTGAATGGACGGGAAAAAATATTGTTACAGAGAAATATTGTTATATGGAACATTTACTGCGTGTTGCGTTCACAAAGGACGAAAAAAATAATGTTGTCATACAGGGAAATGTTGTTATAAAGAGATTTGTTATAGAGAGACTCCACCGTAGCAGTATAGGTAACTCATCAGGAGTTTATTTGGCAGTTCCAGTCCCAACAATGTGTTGTAAACACTTAACATTTACTAAAACGTTCCTATAATTGCACTACAGACAAGTTCCGTTGGCACTGTACACTTTCGGATCCCCATAAGTTATGTTGATGTGCCCGGAAATTATAGTATTACAACTTCTCGTGTTAAATTCCTCAATCTTTCGAATGTCATTTAGAATCTTTGACGAATAAATAGGTGCAATTGAAATGAACTATTAGCATCCCGCTTAGGACTAATCAATTACTCATATTTTGTATTACATGTACATACGTCTGGCTCTACACAACACGGGCTTTAAATCGTGTTTTGGCAGGTTTCCATGTCGTGTTTTGTCCATCAGTGCAGCCTCAATACATAAAAATGCTCAAGTTGCTGCTGTGGATTGGCGGTTTCTCGCAGCCAGCACATGTCTCGAAAATTTCTTTGGCAGTCCACATTCCCTATCTTAAGCACGCCAGGTTGGTGAAATTTTCAGAACACTTCCCAGATTGCGATAACTCCGCTTTGTTCCCGACCAATGAAATCGCGAACACTGAATTGTTCATCCAAATGAAATTTCCGTCAATTTTTCACAAACTTGAGTCGTCAGCAATCTGCGCCGTCCCCAGTGGCTTTCTAGAACCTTCTTCCACAGAAACGATTCCTGTCAAAACAAGGAGGTGCATTTTGTTCTTAGTAATTCTGTCGTCTACCGAATTAAGGAAATGTCACCTGGAGCTAATTCATTGGATCTCCTTGCATAACGTGGTAGTCCAGCATAGATCCGCGGAAATTGTCCTGACAAGCAGACACGTAACCATGAACGGGGTTGCCGTCCTATTTCTGGATTTATTCAACGACAACGTTCATTTCGATTTCAAAAATGTACAAAAGGAGTTAAAATTGAATCCAATCCCAATATTGCATCTGCGCTGGGGGAACGTTCTGGATGTGGCCATGTTTTGGAAGCGAAATTCTGTCATCCGACATTTTAAATTTCCACTGAATATCAATCTTGGAAGTGTCTTTAAGCAGATTTGGCATGTATTCCAACAAGAGCTACACTCTCCTGCCTGGACAGTTCCGGCTTTCCGATTTACGCCCGAAGAGAATTTGCAATTCCTAGTGCGTGACAGGATCACTGGAAGAATCCCTTCGAAACCAAACCATGCCTTCGGTCGTGTCAACCCGCAAAGACGCCTCTTGTCGTGGGTGGGTCACTTGAGGGACATCGTCAATGTCACGTTCGTCTACGATATCTATTCCAATCCGGAATTCAGCTTTCTCTGCTTATTGGGCCGGTGCCATGCTTATATGGTGGATGAGCCTCAGGGACTTCAATTTATTACGGCAGACGGCGTCACTAAGCCCAGAGTGGGACTTGGAGCGTACACGCAACCTCTGCAATGGCACGTTTGGCTCCTTATACTGCTCAGTGTGTACCTCTGGATTTTGATCATATCTGTCCAGTCAATGTCCTTTTCCTTCCAATTCCTGATGAGGAATGTCCTGTACCTAACTGCTCGGGTCTTGGATCAGCCTTGCAATATCCGTGTCACAGAGCGCATGCGCTGGCCGTGGGCCACCTTCATTCTGCTGGCACTGGTCGTAACAAATGGCTATAAGGGCATAATCAAAACGGAATTTATCGCAAAATTGTCACCGGAACTAAAATGGGAAAAATTGGACCACCTCCAAAATTTTACTTTCTTCATCCCTGCCGGAAACCTTGTAGACCACCATGTATGGTCTCGGATATATACCACTACTACATTTCAGGACACGCACTGTCAGAAAAAATGCAGGTATTTTGAAAATATGCGATGGGACATGGAGATTTCGTCCTTGGACAATGCTGAGGGCAACACAGCTTTTGAGGTGACACGGCAACCCCAAAATTTTCATTGCGTGACCAAAGAGGATTTTGAAGCGTACATTAAGATTAATATGACCCAGGCACGTACGGCCACCTTGGCAACGGCGGAGGAATTCCTGGCGGTTTGGGACAAATTCGAGCGCGTAATGAACGACGATCCAAGATATATTTTCCATTTCAGCCAGGAACCAGATCGTTCGTTGGGCCAGCGTAAATTTTTATATATGGACGATAAGGGCTTGCCTCGCAAATTTACTCGAACTGCCCGGAGGGCCATGGACTTTCTTTGGACGGGCGGAGTGTGGGAATTTTGGGTCAAATGGGAGAAAATTAGATTTGTGACATGCGGCACAGCTTCGCAGTTGGTGCTTCGCGGGAAGAAAAAAATTTCGCCGCGGCCCTTGAGTTTACATGGCACGGATATTTATTTGGTGTTTTGCGTCCTTTGTGTTCTTTTGGGAGTCGGCGCGCTTCTTTTTGGAGGAGAAATATTCAGTGGTTATATATGCGGCACAGTTTTTGTTTTGGTAAACAATAGAAAAATTACATCTTAGATGTAAGCAGATCTAGAACAACACTGGTAGGCAGAGCAAATATATTGTTGTGCACAATCTGGAAGATGTAACGTATAAGTTCGAAGGGCGGCCGAAATAATGTAAGTTGTTGCACAAAAATGTTGCCACAATGAGAGTAACAGAGACTCCGTTGTGTGTTGAACGACATCAAAAACTTCAAACGACTTTTCAGTGTATGGATAAAACCGATATAAAGAAGTCAATTTAAAAAAAAACATCTGCCGCACGTAGATTTTGGTCATCAACAAGACATTTAAGAATGTTTGTTGTTTCCGTACGCACTTTTAAAATACTTCTTTTGTATATGTGTGTACTTGTTTCAATAACAATTTAGTAGTCTGTAAATAATTATGAGTTACATGAGTTTATTTGTCAATTCCAACAATGTTGCGCCTTCAGCGCAACACATTTACTAAAACGTTCTCAATTTCACTTTAGCCAGGCTCTTTTGACGTTGTACGCTTTCGGATCCCCATCAGGTATGTTCGCTGCCTAGAATTTACGTTTATAGTGGACTCTCTCTATAACAACTCTCCGTATAACAACTTTTTCTCTATAACAACTTCATTTTTCCGCCCTACGTATATGTAGTATACATATTAAATGTTCCATATAACAACTTTTCTATATAACAACCATTTTTGTCCTTCCCTTCTGGGTTGCTATAGCGAGAGTCCACTGTACGAGTTCTCGTATTTATTCTTCCAAATTTTTGGGTATCCGTTAAAATTTTGTACGATTGGATAGTTGCAATTAGAACCTACAAGCGATGAAAATACTGCTGGAGACTAATCCCTTGCGCATGGAGTCATTCACAGTGCAAATCTCATCGACGTGCCTGCTTAGAGGCACCAGATTCCGTGTCTCGCGCCAACCGCTAAATTTTCACTGTGTAGAAACTGGATTCCATCGTTAGAATAAACATGACTCAGTCTCGCACTGCTGTGTTATGGTAGTAGAGGAAGAATTCCCAGCAGTTTGGGATGGTTTCAGGGGCATAATGAGAAAGAATCCGAGATACGTTTTTAATTTCAACCGACGGGCAGATCGTTCGTTGGGCAAAAAATCCTGATTTACTTGGACGAGAAAGACATACCTGACATATACATTCGGAAAGTCCGAAGGTGCATGAAATTCCTGTGGACCGGCGGAGTTTGGCACTTTTGGATGAAGTGGGAGAAAATCCGGTTTGGCTCTTGCAGTTCCACGTCCAAACTGGTGGAATTTGGATGGAATGGAACGTCCCCGCAGCCATTGAGCTTACATGCCACGGATATTTATTTCGTCTGCTATGCTTTTCTATTTCTTTCGGGTTTGTTTGTACTCGTTTTTGGCGTGGAAAAAGCATTCCAAATATACGAGAAGTATACAGTCGAATCTCTCTACATATAACGGTTCCCCTTAAATCAGCATATTTTCCCCGTTATAACTAAAAACCGTTGTAGAGAACAGAAACGTCATGTTAACAATTGGAGAAAGTTTTTGAGGGAAGAAATTTCAGCCACAGGTATAGAGAGAAAACCGTTATAAGGTAGCCCGTTATAAAGAGGTTCGACTGTAGCTACATACTACGATTGAATCATTGTTGGGCGTGTACGTATTATAATGTGCGCTGACTTATTTTTTCCTTCATGTAAATGTAACAAAAAAGTATTCCTTCGATACAAATCGACTCGCTAAGGAACTTTACTGAGAAGTCGAATATCGAACATTTATTTGTTTGTTTTACTTTGCCATTACGGTATATGTACTCTGGCTATAACAGCACCCCATAAAGCATCAAATTTTGCTTGTTAAAGGCGAAAAACTGTTATAGAGAACAGATATTTCTATGTTAACAAATGGAGAAAGTTTTTGAGGGGAGCATTTTTTGCTGCTGTTATAACGAGAGTACTGTTATACAGGGGACTGTTAAAGAGAGAGTCGGCTGTATACCTTTTTTTATTTCCCCCTCGTTTGCCTATATCTATGTCCCCTGATATTCTCACACTTTGTTCCCGCGACCGCTAATCAGTAGCAGCCATCGTCCTCATGTAAAATGAAATTTCCCAGGGAGCCATCACCTAATTTTAGCGTGCTCGCTGTACAATCTTTGGATGTTAGACTGTTAAGACCTTTCATGAGGATATTTGCTGGCCACGTTATATGGACAAAACTGTTACAAATGAAACGATTTTAAAAACATCCGACGCATGTGTAGTTATTGGTCATCAGCAAGAATTTCAAGAATGTTACAGTCGAACCTCTCTATAACGGGCACCCTTATAGCGGTTTTCTCTCTATACCGGTGGCTGAAAATGCTTCCCTCAAAAACTTTCTCCGATTGTTAACATGTAAATTTCTGTTCTCTATACAGTCGAACCTCTCTATAACGGTTCCCCTTAAATCAGCATATTTTCCCCGAAAAACCGTTATAGAGAACAGAAATTTCTATGTTAACAATTGGAGAAAGTTTTTGAGGGAAACATTTTCAGCCACCGGTATAGAGAGAAAACCGTAAATAATATTTTTAAAAAAATGTCTTTACAAAATTTTATTTCTGAAAAAAACATTTTTTTCTTTAAAAAATCCATTTGTTTTGGAAAAAATAACGCATAATTTGGTTTTCCCTACTTGTATAGAGAGACTCCGCTGTATATCGAGCCATTAAAGACAGGGAAATTGCTGTAACCACTTTTAAAAGGATACTGTAATAAATATTTCAGGGCTTCCTTCATCAAATCTAGTGGCAATGACTCTCCAAATAAAACTTTTTTTGGAAAGGCTCATGGAGCACATGATTATACTTTTGATCTGTCGTTTTTTATTTTATATAGTTACTCGAAGTCGAAGTTATGAGTCAGCCCATAAAAAGATATTGGAAGGGAGGGAAGCACAATTATTATTAACCTTGCCCTGTTCCAACTTGATTTCCCTTATCGCTTGCCCCTGACGGGCATTCCCATGCTAGACCCTATGAAAACCATGAGTTGTCCATAGTAAATAGAAGGCACAGCTTATATCATTTTTATCCTGATGATTTTTTTTTTACTGTGCATTCATTTGAGAAGGTTCATGAGAAATCTTATGGATGTCTCATTCAGTAAAATCTCGATATTGTTTACTATATCAACTATAAATATGGGGCATGACGAAGCAAAATAAACACAAATCCAATGTCCACGATTTACTGCTGAACACTTTTCATTTTTACATTCTTCAGAAACTTGTTTCACAATTCATTTTCATCCCACCCCAATTGCTGTTAATAAGCTGAAGAATCTTAATACGAATTTTTTTAATCACGACTTTGTCTATAATTGTGTCATAAAATCCTTTACAAGTACAATTACGCTTTATAGCTCAGGCATCTTCCACGCACGTATTTGAAATTAGGAAGAATTGTTTTAAAAAATCACAAGAGCGTTAGGACAACAAACCACACGGGAGCAATAAATAAATTTAGTTTCCTGTTTTATCAATATTAGCTCTTTGACGAAACAAAATCAAGTGTAAACCCTTAAAATTAAAAAGCAGTAACTAGTAGCTTTCCAGAATATTGATTTAAGCTGGTGGATTTTGTGACAAAACTTCAAAAGTGATCAATGGACACATTGCACATATTTTCACATAGTGACAGAGCTAGCAAATACGTAGCACAATATATTTACATATTATGTTAGTTCCCCTGCCAAGTGCTAATTATTATCAATTATAATCGTATTTTCATGTTCTAAATTAGCCTTCCAGTGGATTGTAACGATAGAATATTAGGTAACATTATTCACATATCAATATATTAGTATACATAAATTTCTCGTTGACAGAGGCGAACTCAGGAATTTTGCTTGCATTTTACAAACACACACATGTCCTCGAGTTTTACTTACATTATTGACAACAGACATTTCACGTAATCAAGGTGTTAAGGGTGGATGTGGAGGCTTTATAAAGCACATAGGGATACAACAACTTAATTATGCCATTGTTTTTGAAATATTTTTGGAGCGCTCGGACAGCTTCTAAAACCATGTGGAACAACTTCACTACATATTTTGCATACAGGTATGATCTGAGGCTATAGTTTTTAACTTCTTAGTATAAGAATTAATTATTCATGTGCGGGTAATTCAAAATGTGTCATTTACATACAGTGAAGTCTCCCTATATAGCAACATACAAGGACGAATAATGCTGTTATAGAGAAATGTTGTTACACAGAAATGGAAAAGTTTGGGGCAAAATGATACTAAAGTACCTATATAGGTACATAAATCCCATTTTAAATAGGTATCTTTAATAGGACTCTCTCTCTCTATAACAACTTTTACTCTATAACAACCTTATTTTTCAACTCTTCATATATGTAGTGTACATATTAAATGTTCTATATAACAACTTTTCCATATAACAACCATTTTCGCCCTTCCCTTCGGGGTTGTTGTATATAGCGAGAGTCCACTGTAGTTTCGCCTATTTGCCCTGTCAAAAAATAAATATTGTTATAGGGAACTTCGATCACGTGTAATTAAATTGTCCAGGGCGTGGAAAAATAAATTGTTACAGAGAAATGTTGCATTAGAAATTTTGTTATATATAGAACAAGTTCATAATGCATAAATGCTACGGGAGATTGCCAAAGTTACAGAGAAAATGCTGCTACAGAAAGGCTTGTTATAGAGAGTCTCCACTGTATGCCATGCTTTTAATAAAATATAAGCAAGAACATGAAACACACCGCGGATTTTATGGAGTAAATGTAATCGCATAATACCTAATGTACAAAGTCCATCAATACTATTGCATATAAATGTAGGAATTCAAGAATTGCCAGACTTATTCAACACAAATTACAAATGTTTCTGATTTCTAAGCCGTATGATCTGTTCCTCATTAGCATAATAGATCGAATAAAAAATCCCTAAAACAGATGCAACACGTGAACCAACTAATATGTATTTGTCTCTCCGCATGCTTCTTTTATTATTATCAAGTTCTATTGGTACTGTAGAATTAGAATTGGGTAGAAACAGCAGGGAAGTCCATTAGAACAACGATATACAATTGTCTGACAAAAAATTTAGTAGAAAGTCCCAAAAAGATTTGCTTCAGTAAAGTGCTCCTTCTTATACCCGTCGATAATTAATACGAATTTTTCTAAATTCCACAGTGAACTTCCTTTGGAAGAAGAAGTGCCGGGGGACATGGAGCGAAATGATTCCACTTTGTCCTCGTACATTCTGTCCGGAGATCAGAATCATTTCTACGGATCTACAGCGGCTCTAAGGTCAAGCTACGGGGCTTTGCAGTTCTCCAATTCATCCGATTTGCCTTTGAACGGGAAACGAAGGTCTGTTCATTTTCTGTGGAAAAATAAATAAAAAAGATTTTTTTTCAAAAACTTCATTTATTCATTTAATTCTTTTAATTAAAAAAAATTAAAAATATTTTTAAATGTAATTTAAAAACTGTAATTTAAAAAAATTTAATTAACAAATGTTAAAAAAATTTAAAATAATTAATTTAAAAAAATGTAAAAAGTTAAAAAAACATTAAAAAATTTTTTTTAGAAATATTTAAAAAAAATGTTTTTAGAAACATTTAAAAAAAATCATTTAAAAATACAATTAAAAGTTTAAGCATACTTTTAATTTAAATTTAAGCATACTTTTAATTTAAATTTAAGCATACTTTTAACTTAAATTTAAACACACTTTTAATTTTAATTTAAACTTCAGCTGTGGAAAAACAAAACAAAAAGGATTTTTTTAAAAAACACTCATTCATTTAAAAAAACTTTTAATTTTTTATCAGCAGTGGCTTGTATTTTTTTTTTTTTTTTGAACTACAGAAAACACCAAGCGCGATGCATTACAAAGACGGGCGAGTCCATGTTTGAAGCCAAAAATGTGCAGAAGCGGAAACTTCGCTTTCTTAGCGATTTATTCACCACTCTTTTGGAAGTCAAATGGCGATGGACACTTTTCGTCTTCTGTTTTGCCTATTTTGGCTCTTGGACACGTGAGGGATTTTTCATTACAGTCGAATCTCTCTATAACGCGCCTCTCTATACTAATTTTTGCACTACATACAGTGGAGTCTCTATATAACATCTCTGAACGGAAAGGCGAAAAATATTGTTACAGGGAAATGCTGTTATGTAGAACATGAAATATGCTCCTTACATAGGTATACAGTGGAGTCTCTATATAACAACTCTGAAGGGAAGGACGAAAAACATTGTAACAGAGAAAAGTTGTTATATAGAAAAATGAATATGCACCTTACATGTACGAAGGACTGGAAAAATAATATTGTTACAGAGAAATGTTGTTATAAAGAGACTTGTTATAGACAGACTCCACTGTATACGAAGGGCTAGAAAAATAATGTTGTTATACAGAAATGTTGTTATAAAGAGACCTGCTAAGAGTTATAGAGAAACCCTACTGTATAGCGGTGTTCACAAACTCGCCCGAGAGATTTACTCTGATAAGTTCACTCTCTATAACGATTTTCTCTATTACCGTTTTTTCTTTATAACGGGGAAATTTTGAACCCCCCATCATTCAGCCTCTCTCTCAGTAACGGTTTTTTCACTATATAGCTACAGTAAATTCTCTCTATAACGGACCTCCTTATAACGGTTTTTGCACTCTAACGGTGTTCACAAAACCCCCCCGAGACCATTTCAATGCTAAACTCTTCCTCTATACATAACGGTTATTTTATAACGGTTTTTTCGTTATACCGTGGAAGGTCTGAATCCCCGACCAGTAGATGTCTTTTGCTATAACTGTTTTAGGCCACGCCCTCACACGATATACCGGTTTTTTCAAATTTCTGAATCCCTGCATTAAATTCCTTTTTGCTATAACGTTTTTTCGACCACGCCCTGACACGCTATACCGGTTTTTTCAAATTTCTGAATCCCCGCCATAAATTCCCTTTTGTTATAACGGTTTTTGGGCCACGCCCTAAAACGCTATAACGGTTTTTCTGTAATTTCGAATCCCCAGTCATTAAAACCGTTTTTTGCCGGTTTTCCTTATACCGGTTAACCGTTATAACAGTTTTTCTGGCTGATTTTTGCTAAACCGTTATAAAGAGAATTGACTGTATATGAATCTTCTTAGCCTTCTTCTCTATGCCATGCCTTCGCATATTTGTCTGATTTCTCTCTCTTCATACCAATTTTTTTAAAACTTGGAATCCCCCGGCATTAAATGTTTTTCTCTATACCGATCTTGTATTGTTCCTTAAACCGGTTAGGTATTCTCTATACAGTGGAGTCTCTATATAACAACCCTGAAGGGGAGGGAAAAATATATAGGGAAAAGTTGCTATATAGAACATTAAATATGTTTAACATGTTTCTTGCTTGTACGAAGGGCTGGAAAAAAATGTTGTTATAGAGAATTGTTGTTATAAAGAGGCTGGTTATATAGAGACTCCACTGTAACGGTTAAATGTAGAAAAGTTTTGCTACATTATTGTAGATTGAGTTGATAGTATGTACATCAGTTTTTATATTAGGTAATTATATGTAGTTGTTTCTCCAATAATTTCCAGATTCGCCTCTTGTCACTACAGCGGAGTCTCTCGATAACAAGTCTCTTTACAACAACTTTTCCATATAGCAACATAATTTTTTCCGCCCTTCTTACATGTAAAGTACATATTTTATGTTCTATATGTAACAACATTTCCCAGTAACAATATTTTTTCTCTTCCCTTCAGCGTTGTTATAGACAGACTCCACTGTAGAAAAAAGATCCTTGCAATTCATTATCATCAATATTTTTTGGTTTTTTTTGAGCAGTTTTTGCTGGAGTTTGGTACGCCATCCTTTATTTTCACGGAGATTTAGAAAATTACGATAAACCCGGATGGAAGCCGTGCATCAGCGGGATCCCCAACTTTACCTCAGCCTTTCTCTTCTCCGTGGAGACGCAGCACACGACGGGCTACGGATTCTACCATCTCGGAGATCAATGTGCCACGGCGATCATCCTCTTTTGCATCCAATCCATTGTTGGCGTGATCCTGGAAGGTCTTTTGGTGGGCTTGGTCTTCGTGAAAATGTCACGTGCTAAAAAGCGGAGTGCAACTCTGATGTTCAGCAAAAATGCTGTCGTCTGCCAGCGGGATGGGATGCTCTGCTTGCTATTCCGCTTGGGGGACGGCAGGACGAAAACGCACCTTCTGGAAACCCATATTCGAGCTCAAGTGATACGGAAAAGAACCACGTTGGAGGGGGAAGTCATTAACTTTTTCCAGGAGGAACTACTGGCAAGTTTGAATTTTGTCATTTAAGTACTTACCCAAAGTAACCAATTTGCGAAGTAGCTAATTCCAAAACTGACTGATTTTTCTTTAATTCCAAACTGACCAAAGAGAAATCCACTCACCTTCCATTTAAAACCCTCTGGAGTTTGTCTCTCCGCAGCGCCTTTTCTACCCTTTTCTCTCGTTGTTGTCTCCTTCTTTTTTGTCTTATTTATTCTCTTTCTTACCAGTATTTTTATCTCTCTTCTGACATTTTTGTCTCGTTTTCTCTCCGTATGTTTTGTCTCTTTCCTTTTGGCGTATGTTTTGTATTTTTTTTAATGTTTTTGTCCCTTATACTTCTTGTAATATTTTTTGTGCGCTTTCTTCCTATACTTTTTGTCTCCTTCATGTATTGCGTCTCTTTTGGTATACCTTTTGTCTCTTTCATATTTTGCATCTCTTCTTATCGTACTTTTTGTCTCTTTCATATTTTACGTCTCTTTTTGCCAAACTTTTTGTCTCTTTTTGCCACATTTTTTGCCTGTATTTCTGTTGCTTCAGTTGCTGATGGCTCTTATCCTGATATATTGTTTGGGTCTGTTTCGTCCTGATTTGTTTATCCTATCCGCCTATCCGCCTCTACAACTCTTTGGATGCTTCCCTTTTGCTCTTTCTGGAGTAAAACACTTGTGACAAAAAATAAAGGGACAAAGTGATAAAAACAAGTCTACAGTAAAGCACCAAACAATAGCACAAGAAGGAGACGATAATCAGTTGAAGTTGAAAAGTACTAATATGCCCAAAAATGAGGGTGAATGACAAAGCAGGCGGAAAGCGAGGGACAGTGGAGTCTCTCTATAACAGCACTCCTTACAACAGCAAGTATATATAACATCAGAAAATTCCCCGCAGCTTGTACATAAAATACATTTAATAAAAATGTATATACTCTATAACAGCAAAATACTTGCGTTGGATGCTGTTGTAGAGAGCCTCAAATGCCAACAGAAAAAGCCAAAACCAATACAGTGGAGTCTCGTTATAACAGCATCCAACGGGAACAGAAATTTTGCTGTTATAACGAGATTTTTGGCTAATG
>JAQGBT010000301.1:0-60061 GCA_034698585.1 Disparrhopalites patrizii
TTTTCCCCTCTGATTTTGCTTTCTCTTTTACTTTCTTTTTCCCCTCTGATTTTGCTTTCTCTTTTACTTTCTTTTTCCCCTCTGATTTTGCTTTCTCTTTTACTTTCTTTTTCTCCTCGGATTTTGCTTCCTCTTTTACTTTGTGTTTTCCCTCGGATTTTGCTTCCTCTTTTACTTTGTGTTTTCCCTCGGATTTCGCTTCCTCTTTTACTTTCTGTTTTCCCTCGGATTGTGCTTTCTCTTGTCGTTTCCGTTTTCCCTCAGATTTTGCTTTCTCTTTCACTTTCTATTTTTTTAGATTCTTGCTTTCCCTTTCACTTTCTGTTTTTTTAGATTCTTGCCTTCTATTTTACAATACTTCAATTTTGAACGTAGGTGTAAATTTTTTTATTCCATGCTTCGCTTGTCCTTTTGACTTTAATTTCAAATCATTAGTCGAAAATTTTCTTAGTTTTTTCTATTCTGTCTTTCTACGTCGATAGATTATGCTTTTTCCTACAAACTTTCTCTTGTTTTTTCCTCCTGTATTTTCATTGAGTCATCCTTTTTTCTGCCGTCATTGTTCCCTGGCATTGACTGTTGCTTCTTCTCACGGAACCCCAATTCATGGTTCTCACCATTGCTCTGACTTTCCCTTGCTCTCTCTCTCTTTCTCTTCTTCACTTTCATTACTTCGATGGCTTCTAAAGGAACCACCGTGCAGTATGTGCAGTATATTGGAGGGAACCCTCCCCATTCCAAATAAAATGAAAGAGGAGAAGGATAAAGGGAATAACGTGAGAAAAAGTAAGGGTGAAAAAAGCGTGAGAAGGGAAAACATAGAGAGAGATGGAGAGAAAAACTAATTTGTAAGCATTGCTTTCGTTCACGTTTTAAATGAATCTCAGCATGGAAATTGTGTATGCACACATTTTAATGGAAATGGTCTTTTCTCACATCGACTGTACGAGGAGGCACTCCAGACGAGTGGGTAAAAAAAAGGCTTTTTACGGTCTCACTTCCTTCATACACGCCTTGCACTCTTTTGCCCTGATCACAATTCTCCATTTGTCTCCTTCACAAAACACAACTCTTACTCCAAAGAAATCACACTGAACATGGGTGAATGAGGAAATTAAAGAAAAAATAGTTTTTTTTGTAGTCTCATTTTTGTTTATAATTTCCTTCAATTCATTGGAGACCCCAGAGAAATGGTGCTGGAATGGGGGCATGCAGATGCCTTATAAGAGACATTTTATAGCAAGAGGCTGCCCAGAATTTTTCTCAAATATAAAAAGGGGCGCGGAAAGGCAATTGTTCCATTCCAAGAGTTTCTATGGTCTCTGACAGAAAAAGCAAGACAATTGATATCGTCATGCCATATTTTTCTTCATTGTTAGCGTGACAAAATAATTAACGTTTTTATATGACCCAAATTCTTATGGCCCGTTTCCTGCTCATAAAACCTCCGTAATTTGTGGGTGTAAACACCAATAATTGTAGTTATAAATCGGGGAGAGAGGCGGAGAAAAATGGAGAAATCGTAATCAAAAAGGGGAAATAATTATGCTCAACTTTCAAAAGAATTTAAGGAGAACAAGGAAAGAAACAAGAAGTTCCTGCTCCGTCCCAGTTTTACCATGTCTATCTACTTTTCCCACAAAACTTTTTTTCTTTGCAAGTTTCCGAAAAGTTTTAGCTGTTTGGGAGAATTTTCTTAGCCCCCTAATTTTTTTTAAATGGGTGTAATAATTATTCTTTTTCTAAGTGATTCCCCCTCGTAATAATTACTTTGGCGGATGACTTATAGCCCAAGGCAACAATGGCAGCTTCCGGATAGATATGGGTTTCAACGGGAGTGTATGCGGCATTCAGAGGAGAAGGGGTGAGGTGGAGGAAATTAAAGAAGTTCTTCCAAGGCTTTTGCTCTTTTAATTGAGCTGAAATTGGTGGATATTAATAGTTCAAAAGGCAAGTTTTCTTAATTAATTATCTCATCCCCGCCGCTCCCCCTCTTTCCCTCACTCTCTAGCTCTCATTATCTCCGCTCTCCTTACGTATTATGAAAATGCTTTGTAGGCACATGTTCGCTACCGGATTCTTTGCAGAAGGAGAGAGAGAAACAGAGAGAACAGAAAACAGGGGAGAGAAACCGTGAGGCACAACGTGGGAGGACGTGAAATTGCGAGGGATGAAGAGTAAAATAGAAAGAGAAAAATGGGAGAGGAACAACGGAGAAAGCAAGAAAAAATAAATTAAGGTGTAACAAATAAAAAGCGAGAAAATGTGAGAAAAGGTAAACGAGAGATTGTGACAAGAGAAAATTTTTAAGAAAAGCTACCCAGATTGTAGTAAACGAAAGGAAGAAAGTGTTTGTGAAAACAAAAGACAAAGCACGATTTGCAACAAAAGAGAAAGCGAGCTTTAAAACAAAATAGAAAGCACAAATCAACACAAAAGAGTAAGCACGATTTAAAACAAAATAGAAAGTACAAATTAAAATAAAATAGAAAGCACGAATTAAAACAAAATAGAAAGCACGAATTAAAACAAAAGGGTAAGCACGATTTAAAACAAAAGGGTAAGCACGATTTAAAACAAAAGGGTAAGCATGATTTAAAACAAAAGGGTAAGCACGATTTAAAACAAAAGGGTAAGCACGATTTAAAAC
Organism: Disparrhopalites patrizii; assembly: GCA_034698585.1. NCBI lineage: Eukaryota > Metazoa > Arthropoda > Collembola > Symphypleona > Sminthuridae > Disparrhopalites > Disparrhopalites patrizii. Next base: position 2,651 of record JAQGBT010000301.1, read on the forward strand.
AAAAGGGTAAGCACGATTTAAAACAAAAAAGAAAGGGCAAGTTTAAAACAAAAGGGAAAGGGCAAGTTTAAAACAAAAGAGAAAGTGTGAGTGAAAGCACTAGAGCAAGTGCGAGTGAAAGCACGAGAGAAAGTGCGAGTGAAAACTAAAGAGAAAGTGCGTTGAGATGAAAGAGACATTTCCTTAACGTAAGACAGAAAGTGAAAGAAACAAATCGTGACAGAACAAGACAGAACGTCCCCTAGAGAAAATTTGTGATAGAGAAAACATGAAGAAAGCAAAGACGACAGCCCGGAAGAAAGCGTAATTGAAAAGGAAAAAAGCGTTAAAAAATTTAAGCAATACAGAAATCGTAAAAATGTGAGAAAATAAAACGGGAAAAATTTCAAGGGAAAGGAAGAAAGAAAATGGTACAATGGGAATATCGGAGAGAAAATAGTTTTACAATCGAGAAGGAATGCGAGAGAGTGGAAAGACTGAAAGATTGAGGAAAAATTTAACCGATGGAGAAAGCGTGGAAAAGGGCACGGGACAATGTGAGAGAGCGAAACGGAGGATATTTTCTTACACGTTTTTCCTATTTTGCTGGTGTGGATAAATATCCAAAGGCTTCCTTTTAGCTACCTTACATCGTCAAGAAACTCCCCAAACTCCCCTCTTTATTGATGAGGCGGGAAATTGGAAACTTTAAAAGCGAGCGGAAATTAAATATATCATTTCTCCCCAAAAAATGTTTTCACTGGAAATTTTCTTCAAACATTATAAGGAAATCTAATTACAACCACTCACATAAAAGCTTTAGAAGGAGAAAAAATCAATTAAACAGGACGAAAGATTTTGGAAAGGGAGAACAACATCATTGGAAGCTACTGGGACAGAGCCAGTCACTATGAATTTGCCCCAATGCTCAGTCCCATTTCCAGGGCCTGAGCGCAAGAGATGAGAGGAAAGTGTGACGGTGATAAAGAAGTTGACAAGGTGTAAAGTTGCCACTATGACCAGGGGAACATCCACAATGTGGAACATGTTACAAGTTGTATCGGGAGGGGGAAACTTGTAGTGGTAGTAAAAGAGTAGGAAAGAGTGGTAATGGTGACACACTTGGCTCTCAATCGTCTTATACAACATACATCGGAGGATACATGGAGAGATAGGGTCCGGCCAAAGCATACATGTGTTCACATTTTAGGGACGGGAAGCGTGATGTGAATTGTGAGGAGCTCATAGGTCACATATACACACGTGGGATATGAAGGGTATTCTCTTACCATGACACTTTCAACTGTGAGGTAATGCAGCACGCCAAAGCCTGGAGTGGAGAAAGGAGGGGAGATAGGTAGGGAGAGAGAGACTCAGAGAGGAACAGAGGAAAGGAGAAAGACACGAAGGCAGAATAAACGAGGGAAATCGAGAAAACGCGGGAAGGAGAGAGAGAGACAGAGAGGGAGAGAGAGCGGAGATAAAGAAACAAACAGAGAAAGAAAGTGGAGAAGATGGAGCGAAAGTGAGAGAAGCAACGAAAAACCATGACAGAGAGATATAAACAGAGAGAGAAAGAGTGGGAGAGTAAATGAGGAAGAGTAAAGGAGCGAGAGAGCAAAATAGAGAGAGCAAAAGGTAGAGAGCGAAAGTGAGAGAGCAAAAGGAAGAGAGCGAAAGTGAGAGAGAAAAAGAGAGAGAGAACAAAATAGAGAGAGAGAGCAAAAGGAAGAGATCAAAAGTAAGAGAGAGCGAAAGTGAAAGAGATAGCAAACGGGAGACGCGGAAAACGTGAGGGAGATAGCAAAAGAGAGAGAGAGAGCAAAAGTAAGCGCGGAAAAACGTGAGGGAGATAGCAAAAGAGAGGGAGCAAAAGAGAGAGGCAGAACAAATGAGACAGAGCCAAAGGAAGAGAGCAAAAGTGAGAGAGAGCGAAAGTGAGAGAGCAAAAGGGAGAGAGTGAAAGTGAGAGAGAGCAAAAGAGGGAGAGAAAGAGAGTGGAAGATAAATATAGACAGATAAAAAAAAGGAGAAACGAGAAAAATCGAGAACCAAAAAGAATTAGACAAAGAGAGACGCATGGAGAGAGAGAGTGACTAAAAGCAAGAGAAGAAGAGCAAGAGAAAGAGAGCAAAAGACCTCAGAAGTGAGAAAAAAAGAAAGCCAGCGAAAGAGATAAGAGGAGAGCGAAGTAGAGAGAAGGATAGAAAGAGAGAAAGGGAGGAAAAAAGAGAGAAAGTGAGGAATAGGAAGGCTCGGCGAGTATGTGGGAGTTGGCCATAAGTACGGGAAGTAATCCCATCCACTCCACAAGAAGACACAAAGGAGACAGGGACAGAAAGAAAGAGTGAAAATGGAACGCTTAAGTGGAAGTGGGGGAAGCGTGATGCTTTTTAAATGCACTTCTGTCCCTGCAACCCTTTCGCACTTTCTCCCTCTCTCTCTCTCTCTCCCTCTTCGTAATCTATGATAGGAGTGATAGAGGACTCATATGTGGAGGAGAGAGAACGAGTCAAGTTCAATTTTAGGAGCTATACACTTTTGTAGGTCCATACCTCTCCGTATGATCTTCGCACTGAAAGTGGTGGAGGTTCACTCAGCTTCCGTATTCACATATGAAGGGTACAGTTTCAAAATAATTTAAGTACATTTAGACACGTGTTTAAGGGTGATGGGAAATTTTTTCCCAATGAATTCTCATGGTCAAAAAAATACACTTTGGGGGATTTTTAAGAGTGTTCAGAATGCATTTTTATAGGGTAAGGAATAAGCTCTAATAGCGACAGTCTATTTGTTTCTAAGGAACAACTTTTCGTTTTCAAACATTGGAGCTTGAACCGTTTTCAAACATTGGAGCTTGAACCGTTTTGAAACTGTGCAAACGTCGTCTCTTCTTTGTTCTTTTCTGTCTTCCTATATTTCTCTCTTCATCACGCTTTCTCGCTTTCTCCCTCTTTGGTGCCTCTCTGGCTATATCTCTACTTCTTTCTAGTAACTTCTCTTTTGTCCTCTCGTTGTTCTCGGATTCTATTGGTTTTGTCCTTTTCTTTAGTATGAATTTCCCGTCTCACATCCTAATTATTATTGACTTTCCTGATTGATTAATTATCTTGCCATTCTCATTGAAGGCATACATAACCCGTTGGGTACAAATTGTTCTTTCTCGTACCCCACCCGTTTTTTTTTTACTATTGATAAATTTCCGTTGTTCCCTTTTTAAATTCCATAAAAATATGGTCCATTTCAAAATAAGTTACTTCAAAGACAAGAAACTGTCCAAGCATTTTAAGTCCTTGTCAGTCTGTCGTCATTTGCATGGGAGACAGCAAATGGTAAAAAGCACGGGTGGAAAGCAAGTAAGATGGCAGGGGGAAATGCAAAAGCGAGGGTGGGAAAAGTGTTGAGGAAAATGTCTTCAAGACTATCCATCACATTTTACCTGAAAGGGTTAGAGAGAGAGAGGCCCACTAAAAAAATAACACCTGGGAATTTTTTTGGAGCATCTTGAGAGAAAAAAAGCGAGGGAAGTTGAAATAAGGAAAGCCTGACGGCTTTCTCCCTGCCTCGCTCCCCTTTTACTAGTCAACTTTCATGAATTCTAAATCAACCTCCTCCTTTCCCTTCATTTCCAAATGAAAGCATACTTGATCCATGCTGACTGTAATGAAGAGTATTATACTTTTCCCGTGTCGCTCCCCGCCTTCCTTTTGCCGAAACCAATTATCTTCCAAGACTAAAAACTGTCGACAGCGTGCGTGTGTATGTGTGTGAAAGGGTTCGAGTAGTGAAAAAAAAAGAATGGGAAATTTCACCATGCACGTTTTCTACGTTAGAACACTTCTTTTTTTTTTCTTTACAGAAGAAGGGTTAATTTAACTATATGCATTGCCAGGGAAGAAGACCAAAAGGGTTGAGAGGAAATTCAAGAGTTAATCAAAGGACATGATGAACGGTGACCCATTTACCTTGGCAAGGGACTTGGTCCGCACTAAAAATGCATTAGAGCTTCTGGTGGTAATAATTTATCTTGTCACACACGTCTGACTCATCTCTGCATACATAAAAAAAATCCCGTGTCAATGTGATAAGTATACATACATATGTGGATATTTGATAGGTCTTTTACTTGCCATGGTTGCAGTGAATTAATTTAGAGAGGAAATTCCGTTGTCCTTACTGTTTTCTTCTGTAATTTCTTGGACAGATGTCTGTAACCGGATTTAAAAAGATTTTGCCTCGGATTTTTGAGATCATATTTTCTCTGGGAAACTCTGAAATGTCTCTTTTGGGGCACTGTGAGACAAGTGAAAGTGGAGGATGCTTCAAAGGAAAGAATTCATATGCGTATTTTTGTAGGTTTGTAGATGCAGTTAGGTTTTGGAGAAAATAAAAATGGGCAACCTTGAAGTGCTTGGAGTAATACTTTTCAAAATTCCCGCGCCGAGAATGACACTTTTTTCTTGAATTTTTTCCCCCTTCACTTCATCACCTCATCTCGGGCGGCACTTCCCGAAATCACCCCCTTGTAAGGAAGGAGAAAAAAAGACATTTCTATCCCACAAAGAGAAAGCTTGTGGTAGACTCATGCACCCTCATAATACTTTCTCTGCATTAGGAAGATGGTCGGGGGAGAAAGTGTGGTGGTATATTATTACTACCGTCATTCTTCTTGGTCCTTATGACCATAATAAATAAAAGCTTTTCATATTGCCCACATGACCCAAGTAGTCTGTAATATCTTCTTTCCTCGCCTCATTTCAAAATTTAGGGCCATTCCATTTTTTAAGGGGCTCACTTTAATAAGCAGTGGCAGTTGTGTCACCCCGTCATCTTTTTATTTTATTTTATACAGAAAAAGTTACTCCTTCTGAAAAAAAGTTTCTTTCTTGTCCGTTTCAAATTCATAAAAACTACATATATTCTGGGGAAAGTAATGAAGAATGGACTATTTGATACTTCCAATGCTTCACCAATTCTTAATGAATATTTTGATTTCACATTAGGTTAATAAATGGGACCAGCCTGCAAAAGAATCACGATTTTTTAAAAATCAATTTGAAATTGTTTGTTGTTTATTTTTAAAATATGTAACAATATTCGTTGTTTATTTTTAAAATATTTAAAATTTATAATTGTTCACAAGAGTTATTAATTGTTCACATTAAAGCAATTTTAAAAGTTAGTAATTGCTTACTTTAAAGCAATTTTAAAATTTAGGAATTGTACATATTAAAGCAATTTAAAAAAATTATAATTGTTTACATTAAAGCAATTTTAAAATTTAGGAATTGTACATATTAAAGCAATTTAAAAAAATTATAATTGTTTATTTTCAAATTATTTTAGTTTGTTCATTTTTTAGTTTAAATCAATTTAGATTTGATCATTGTTGCTTTTAAACTAAATTTAAATGTGATCATTGTTACTTTTAAACCAATTTTAAATTTGATCATTGTTTTCTTTAAAGCTATACTTAGTTTCAAAATATTTAAAATTGTTCATTGTTTATTTTAAACCAATTTTAAATTTGATCATCGTATATTTTTAAAAAATTGTGGCTACATGGTTAGCAATAAAGCCGAAAAGTGGATTAGCACGTATGGTAATGGAGGAAAGTAATATAGAGGAAATAATAATGAAAATAAATCTAATGGAATTGACTGCCGGTGAAAGTGCGAGGAAGCATAGAAAATATGAGCGACGGAAATATAGAAAAAGGCGGTGGAAAAAAAGAAGGATAATGAATGGAGCCGTAAGAGAAAGGTAATAAGACCAAGCATGACTGTATGTACACGAAGGGGAAAATGAAGGCTGGAACTTAATAATAAAATTATGAATGGACCGAAATGAAGGGTATAAACATGTACTAATGGCAAGCTCCGAGAAGACGTGTCTTATGGGTACACAGACTCTCCCAGTAAAAAACATATTGTAGACATGTGCACAACACACTCAGAGTGCAATTACAGAGAATGTTTCACTTTCTCGTGTATGGCCGGTGAAAGTGGGAGATAATGCCATATTCCCTCCTGCCACATTAAGGGAGCCATTCATTGTTGTAGGAGCTCATTCAAGCTTTCACACGAGTTTTGTCCTTTCTTTTCTTTCATATATGTTTATATTTTTTTGTATTTTCTTTTCCGACACTCTATTTTCTCTGGCAATGAGACAATAGACTGCTTCTCTCTTCTATTCACTTTCTCCCTCTTACTTTCTAAACTTCTCATGGAAATTTTGCTTATCTCTCTTCTTTACGCAATTTTTTACGCACTTTGATTTCCGATTTCTTCCACTTTCTCCTTGAATTTATCTCTTTTGTGAGTTTTTCTTCCCTGCTCTCTGTTCCGTCATTTTTATCTCTTGAACTTTCTCATTGATGTCATTATAATCCTGCTCCCGTTGACTTACTCTGATTTTTAAAATTTTCATTTTCACTTCCTTCCAGACTGCTCTTTCATCAGCTTTTTCCAAAATTCTCTTGTTCATTTGTGCATTTTCTTTTTGTCTTTTCGTGGACTTTCTTTTGATATTATAATTATCCTGTTCTCTCTATTTTACTCCTTTCTAACTTTTGCTGTTGCTTCCGCAATTTTGTGCCAGTTTCTCTCACACTTTCGCCCTTTCGCAGTTTACGCTTTTTTCTGATTGTATCTTTCTTTATTAACAATCAGAAAGGTGCAATCAATTTTTTACGGGTTTCCGTGCTGTTATTTTTCGGCGGACGTCTTTTCCCCGGTTTTCCTCGCTTTGATGAGTGTGTGGGAACGTTTTTCAATTTTTTATTTTGTGATTGCTTAAATGACTATTGGTAACTATTATTTCTCACATTTCCTGTCTCCATTTTACGCTGTGTCTGTCCAGAGTTGTTTGTATTTTTCTAATTTTCTCTGTTAATTGCTCTTTTAATGCGTTCCTTCTTTCAGCCGTGAAAATCAAATCCGTTTTTTTTCACCAGAACTGCCACTCCCTTTGCAAACATCGAAATAAACTGTTTGTCTGGTGGTTGCTTTACCATATTACACAGAAGAGTCCTATAAATGGGGTTGACGTTTAAAACAGCGTTGACGCCATTTGAAATTGATTTCAAAAAATGCCTTCCAGTAAAATTTGCTTTGCTCTAATCGAAATCGGTGTCTCTGTTTGTTGACGCCCCTTTCATCTATGTCCTCTTCGAATACACCACCAATTTGATCCGCCTTGTTTAAATAGTCACACTCCCAATTTTTTATCAATCAACTTCAAGCCAAGCTCTCATTAAAGTTTAATTAAATCGGGCAGAGAAGAGCTGTTCAAACCATTTCCAGGGTTGTCACTATCTCATTCTTTGGTTCTTGAAAATGTCATTTGATTTTGTTTCAACCCATTTCCTCCAAGCCAAATGGTCCGCTTAATAATTATTCCACGTGTGTGTTTCTATTTACCTTCTACTTGGTGGCCTCTGTCCAAGCCTGAGGAGACAAAGACTGACATAAAAGCCATGTGTTTGACGCAGGAATTCAATTGTGTCATAATCCTCTCCCCATTCTCACTGTTTGCCCCTCTTTTTATTTCCTCATGGCTTGACATCATCAGAGGAAATCACAGTCATTTGCTTTGGTCATTTCATTATCTTGACTCCCTTGTAATCAATCTCTCTATCCATTCGGGAACTCACAAAAACGGAGTACGACGGATTTAGAAAGAGTAAAATATGCAAAATAAGTGACGGAAAGTGGAAAGAGAGTGACATGGTAAAAAATAGATATATAGTTAGAGAGAAAATGGAATCAAGGGAGAAAGCACAAAAACGAGAAAAAGGGACAAGAGAGATGGAGCGATAGAATGAGACAAAAAACCCACAGGAGAGAAAAAAGCCAGAAATAGAGTAAAAATCCCCAAAGAGAGAAAGAAAGTAAAATATTCCCCAACTGAAAAACAAAGAAAAAAACAGTAAAGAGAGAGAGAGAAATAAAAAGAGCAAAAGAGAGAGAGAAAAAGAGCAGTAAAAACAGAGATAAAAGAGCAGCAAAAAGAGAGAGCAGTAAGAAGAGAGAAAGAGCAGTAAAAAAGAGATAAAAGAGCAGCAAAAAGAGAGAGCAGTAAGAAGAGAGAAAGAGCAGTAAAAAGTGAGCAAGAAGATCAGAAGAGAGAGACAGAAGATCAGAAGAGAGAGAGACAGAAGAAGAGAGAAAGAGGAAGAGGGAAAAAGAACCCAAAAAAGGGAGTGACAGCAAGAAAAGGAGCCGAAGCGAGAAAGACAGAGAGAGGAAGAGAGAAAAAGACGTAAAAAGAAAGAGAGACCAGAGCCGAAAAGAGAAAAAGATCCAAAAAGAAAGAGAGAAAAAAACCCAGAGAGAGAAAGAGTGTGACAGAGTGACACTGAAAGAGAGATAGCGATAGAGATAAATTGGTATTGAATTCAAAGTCATTAAAAGGGGCAGAATTGGTTACATGAAACTATTTTCTAGGAATAGCCCCGGAGTAATTAAAATTGTCCATTCGTTCAAAGTATACGGGAGTGGAAATGGAAACAATCAAAGCCGAAGGCAATTGGAGCTAAGAAGGCGGATTTTTGTTCACTGTCCGAATGAAGTAATGAAAGAGTAATGAAAATGAGGGTTCTGCCTCCCGGGAAATATCCCTTGGATTTTCTGGAAGTAATTAAAGCCTCAGAACGCTCCTACATGCCCGGTGAGGACATCCTCCAAAAGCACATTTCTCTCTGGTTCCAACCACCCCGTCCTTCTCTTTTTGATTTTATGGGGGAGGGGGGAGAAAATATCAAACTGATTTTTTTTTACCTCTCATATGTCCTTCTCTCCTTGGACAGTATAACAATAATAAGTCCATAATAATATTTACTGACTGTCCAACTCGTCGTTGATGCCGTTAATGACACTCGGATCGATTTTATTTTTACTCTCATTGTATTTCTCAGCACGCGTACGGGAAGGGAAGGACAATTCCCGGGAATAAAGAGGGACTTTCCCTCTCCTGTGGAATGGCACTCTCGAGGATATTCAGGTTATTTCAAGGCACGCACTCTAATCATATGTTCCATCGCAGGAGACAAACAATGGGAGGATTTTGATGGCGGGGAAGACGCCGAGGTTATCAATGTGGTGTGTGCGGTGGTTTTATTCTTCAGAATCGGGTATAGCGGTAACCTCCGTGGGAGTAGGACCTACTTGGGGTTTCTTTGGGACATAATAGACACATGAAGAGGACGAAACGGCATTAATTCTACGCCGAAAGCGAGAAAGAGAGACAAAGGATTAAGAGGGAGAAAGCCAATCAAAGGGATAAGAGAGAGAAAGACAACCAAAGGGATAAGAGTGAGAATCAAAGGAAAAAAGCATGCGTGAGTAGCAATGCATAGACAAGTAGGTAGATCAGTGAACGATGTAAATAGGGAGTATAATCAGGTAAAGAATTAATGCAGCCAGAAAATTGACAACCTAAACTTAACGTAGGGATAAGTCAAAGGAACAGAACCGTGATGGAGAAGAGAAAGCAAGATATTATGCGTCTACTTTCTGTTATTCTCGCTGGAGAAAGCATAAACTAGGTAATACACTGTAAAATAAAGTATGTATACATAGTTAATTAATTACATATACATTAATTAATACATTAATACATTAATTAATATACAAATTATAGTATACAAATTAGATAATCGATTAGAGTGAGGAAATGAATTAGAAGATTTAAAAGATGAGAAAGTACATTATCATAATTTTTAAGCAGAGAAAGTAGTGAGACTTTTCAAAGGAAGAAATGACACCGTGCAACTTAAAACAAATACAGATTGTATTTATTTTATAGCGTAAAAGTCTACAAAAATGCCTACATATTTGAAAACAAAAAAAAAATGCCTGAAAAAACTTTTGATATCAAATGCCTTGAAAATATTCGGGGTTATAATTGCCAGGGTTAATGTTTCAGCATTCCAGAATCCCATATAAAAGTTCTAGCACCATAGTTAATCGTCTCCACCTAATAAAGTTAATCTCAAATATGGGAAAGAATTTAAACATTTCCGCCACATCCAAAACACTGACATCTATAATACAAAACAATACATTTCTGTAATACGTTTCCCCATTCACCACATTCAAGTGGATGACCAATGGAAATGCTCCTACTAATACTAGGATAATCACAATCCTTCACAGGACCTTCCCCCCCGAAAAATATTTAGGAGGGTAATATTCCCAACACTAAAATCGGTGTCATTATACGTAACCAAAAACAAAATCCCGGGGGAAAAAAACAATGATTATTATTTGTATAATTTCCTTTTGGTGTTGCAGTGGGAGCTAATATCGACTGCTTCAAATGTGTCAGTCTAAATGGGAATAATCCGTCTTGTGAAGATCCGTTCCACAACAACAACTCAGTGAGCATCTTGGAGTCGCCTTGTATGGGCGGACGGAAGGGCAGGAACGGACTTTTCCCCGCCACTGCCTGTATTAAATTGGCCGGGTATTATGGTAAGGAGAATTTACCCCTTTATTGAACACTACACACATTATGTACATATAAATAGATATTCTTATGCATCAATACATTAGACGCATATGTGGGGGTATGTCCTATATAATTATTCTTCTGTATCGATTACTTCTCCCCTCCCTCCCAACTCCATCTGCACGAAAATTGTCCATTCCCCCTGTAATTATACTTCCAATAGTCATTATGTCCCGTTATTTCCCCCATATTATATCACCCCATACATTCCAGGTAAATACTGAATAGGACAAGGGTTGTGACAGGGGTTTATGGACAAAATATTGTCTCCCACCCATCCTCCCATGCATCTCTTTCCATGGCCAAGGAGTCTGACATTATTACATATCCTTTTACCTATGGCATTCATTGTTTTTATCTATCTATGAAGGCTTCCCAAAAACGGTTGGATTCCATGTCATAATGTTTTAAGAAGGATGGAAAACATTTCCTTCATGTAGAATGAACAAAATATTGGGGAATTCTTCAATCTGGGTTCTATACAAATATGTGAGGAAAAATCTAATGGCGCATTTATTTTTGGGAACAAAGTCAACCGTGAGAGCAATTTGCATAACAATACAGAAGGGAAAAGGTATTTTGTTGTAAATTGAAAAGCAAGGGATAAAGGTCTGGGAACATCCCTCTCCAATTTACTCTTTCCCTGTAATTTTCTTTCTCCTTCTCTTCTCGTCTTCTTTTTTGAACTTTCTTCCACTTTCGCTACGCTATTTGTCTTTCTGAATATTTTCCTTTATTATTGTACTGCAACTCGTCTTCCTTATCCTCCCTATAATCGTTGTTCTGACATTCTTGCCTGCTCTCTTTATTATCTTGTCTCTATCAACTTTTATTACTTTTTTATCTCTCTATCTGCTTCCTTTGCCTATCTGTTTCTGTCTTTCTCTATTTCTTCTTTCGCCTCTGTTTGCCCCTCTCCATTTCTTTCTCCGCTTCTCTCCCTTTGAATCTCTTTATTTATTTCTCCGCTTCTCTCTCTCTGAATCTCTTAATTTATTTCTCCGCTTCTCTCTCTCTGAATCTCTTTATTTGTCTCTCCGCTTCTCTCTCTCTCTCTGAATCTCTTTATTTGTCTCTCCGCTTCTCTCTCTCTGAATCTCTTTATTTATTTCTCCGCTTCTCTCTTTGGATCTCTTCATTTCTTTCTCCGCATCTCTCTCTCTCTCTTTGAATCTGTATTTATTTCCCCGCTTCGCTCTCTTTGAATCTCTTTATTTATTTCCCCGCTTCTCTCTCTTTGAATCTCTTTATTTCTTTCTCCGCTTCTCTCTCTTTGAATCTCTTTATTTCTTTTCCCGCTTCTCTCTCTTTGAATCTCGTTATTTATTTCTCCGCCTCTCTCTCTCTATTTCTGTCTCTAAATTGTTTCGCTTTCTCCCAGCCCTTCTCTCGTGTTTTTTGGCTCTTTCTTTTCATTTTTCACTGCTCGGGTTGTTGCTTTCTCTGTGTGTCTCTATTCCGCGTATTATCATTGTAATTATCATTTTATGTTTTTTGTCTTGATCCTACAGCATTTTGTTTGCCTCCAAATACCTGTTTTAACTCTTTTCAGTACCCCTTGCACTCAGATTTCTTCACATTTGATCTCCGAAATTTATTCATGTTTTCGTCACTCCCGTTATATTTACCTTTGCACTCACTAACTCCTCTGTTCACGTTTTTTCTGAATTTTCGTCTCTCATTCTGTTTTTGTTTTCTTTCTGTTGCCGTTCTCTGTACCTCACAAATTCTATTTAGGGGCATTTACTTCCATAGCTCTTGGCGAAGGGGTGAAGGGGCTCCCTCTTGAGACATTATGCTCACGGACGAAACGGCACTGAGTATCTGTCCAATCCAGTCCTTGTTGTTGTTCTCCCCTGTTTTTGTTTTGGGGAAAGAAAGAAGGGAAAATAAATTCTAAATTGAGTTACAACCAAAGAAGATTGACTACGCAATGGTTGAGCGCTCTGATTTACCTTGTTTTTTTCTCTTCCTCCGCTGCCGCCTGCAAGTATGCTTGCAACGTAAGCAGGAGTCACAAATAGAAAGAGAAAGCAAAAACAAAGAAAAAAAAGGCCGAAGGAAAAAATCGGGGATCCCTACAAGTTACCAGGTTGATTAGAGACGCCACACGTGTACTTGACTGGTGGTGAGCCATTCTTCACCATCCTAAAATCGACTTGGCCATGTAAATACGGGTATAACCAATGTCCAATTCCATATAGTAAATATTGGCTACCTTCACGTTTGGTTTCTTCGGTTACATTTTTTTTTTGGTTGGAGACAAGAAATTGTATACGTATAGTAGTACTTGAGCACAAGTACAATGCAGGGTGCTGCATAACCTTTTCCAAGTGTCGTTGGCGAATAAAATCAATAGACAGGTAAATAAATTTGATTGCCCACTCAGTCAGCATTGGCGCGGGGAGCGGGTGGTGAACTCATGGCACGAATAGGAGAAAAATGCAAGGAGAACTCACGAAATTATTGAGATACGGGGTGGATACACAATGCTACAAACAGAGGCAGTCCTTCCCAGTGGTGGAGACAAACAAACAAGGAAGCCGGGAGAAACAGGTGAAAATCTCTTGAATAGAAAATAAAAAAAGATTAGTACAAACGTCGGAGAGGGAAAGGAGCAAAACAGCGAGAAAGGTGACGAGAAAATAACATCAATTATTATTATAGACGAGGACGATGAATCGGAGGGGCAAAGACAACAAATAAGAAAATAAACAAAAATTGATACAACAGAAACTACAAAACACAAGAGTAAAAGACGCAAAACGCTTAAGAGACGGAGAAAGTAGACAATACAAGAAAAAACAACAGAATAAAGGAATCAGAAGAGAGAGAGAAAGCAAAATGGAAAGCAAGAGGAAGGGAGAAATTAAAAATGCAACGCAGAAGGAGATAAAGCATGGGCGAAGAGAAAGGAAAATAAAAACGAGCAAAACTTAAAAAACGAAAAGAAAGTCACGGGACAAAGAACAAGAGAGAAAATATGAGAACAAAAGCACCATAGAAAAACAAAGAGAAACAGAGAAAAAGAAGAGAATATAAAATAGAAAGACTACACAAAAACGAATGAAGAGAAAGAAAGGAAAAGAGAGCCAGGAAATGCCACAGAGAGAAGGAAGATTGGTAAAAGTGAGAGGAAACCGGAGCGAAAATAAAAGTGAAGCAAACGAAAAACGACAATAGTCAGAGAAGTTCAAAAAGAAAGTAAAAATAAGATAAAATATGGTGAGAGAAAGTCCGGAATAAAAATGGTGAATGCGAGCGAAGTCCAGAGAGAAAGTAAGGAAAAACCAAACATAAGGGAATAGTGAGAGAAAGAAAAACGGAAAAAGGGAAAGAAAACCAGAGATAAATCAAAAGAGAAAGAAGACCAAAGAGGAAGAAAAAGTGAGGAAAAACAGGGGGATGAAAAAGTAAATGCGAGAGAAAGTCGGGGTGAAAGAAAAGTGGCAAATAAAAAAGTCAAAATGCTGAGGGATCAAGAAAGACAAAACAAACGAGAAAATAAAGAGAAACGCTAGAATTATAGTTAAACAAAGAGAGAAAGCCAAACAAATGGAGTGAAATAGGTAGATTGGTGGAGATAAAAAGCGGGAGAAAAGACTTATTATTGTCGGGCAATAAATATAAAGAGATCAAACATATAGGATAGTGTATCTAGGGAAAATAAAACAATGCAAGGAACCACACGGAGGAAAGAGCTGAGAGAAGTTATCTTGAGCAAAGAGAAGGAGGAAGACCCGGAGAGATAAGGAGAGACAGGGAGAACAAGACCAATTGAATCGAATAAATGTAAACGGGACTGAGGTTGAGGTGGAAAGAAGGACGGCAACATAAAAATGCACTCAATCATCATTCCACGTCCATGTATTGGGAGACACATCCAGGAAATAAATGGAGCGAAAGTGAACCGGGAAATGTGAGGCCAGAAAGAACATTACCAGAGAGAGTTGCGGGGACGGTAATAATAATGCAGATTCCACCCAGTATATGATGGGCTGGAACCAAATTGTTGGCGACAACCAGACACATGTAGATAGTACCTACGTATACATATGCACAATTCCATATACAGAAAACTATACAATAAAAAAAGTATGACCTCAAAGAAAAGAATTGCTATATTTATATTCCTTTCCGTACGCCTGCACACCTTTTGCCTCAAAAGAAACCCTATAATTTCCCTTTCCTCTTCTCGGATAGAATTTCGGAAATAATTTCACTCTTACGCTGTCAACGCTTTACTTTCTTTCCTTTTTTTTTGACCGCTATTTCCCACTCATTTATTTTTATGTACCTTTCTTTTGGGGGGAAAAGACGTAATGGCTGTAGGAGGGGTTGCACTCAAAAATTGGGGCATTGTTTCATGTCAATAATGCTTACAATTCCAAAACGACGCCGGTTCTTGGGTGGGATGGAACATAAACTGAAACATTCCATGGTGGTCTTATATAAGCTTGGAGGAAACACCATTTTCGGGTTAAATGCCAGAGTTCGGCGTTCTATGAGGGAAGTTTGGCCCTTGAAAATAAATAATTACCGGCATCATCCCAGGTAAATGCCCTCAAATGTCTCCCCTCGGGCTTAGTCTTCATGTACTGTAATCGTGACTTATTTCTTGACCGGATAAATAGGAGAAAGTTCATGGTTGGAGGGCGCTATATGATTTCATGCAAAGGGGGTGGAAACATTTTGGTCCATCTTTTTTAATATACCCTCTTGCTTTTCCCGTAAATTTTTCAAATTTCGCTTCCTATGTTTTGTTATGTTTTTGCTTTTGCTCCTTGTTTGTGTGAAGTTTTCAAATTTTGATCTTTAATTTTGCAATAACTTGTTGCAAATGTCGTTTTTTGTTTTTGCTATAATTGTTTAAAATTCTTTGGCAATGTATTTTTTTTTTAATTTCATCCCATGTTTTTGCTATATTGTTTTCAAAATCTTTTGAAGTATAAAGCCTTTTACATTTTGTCACTTGTATTTGCTCTAATTTTTGCAAATTAGTTGGCAATATATTTTTTTAACTTCGCTCCTTGTTTTTGCCATGATTTTTTAGAATACTTTGGCAATATATTTTTTTTAATTTCAACTCTTGCTTTTGCTATAATTTTTTCAAATTCTTGTGAAACATGAAGTTTTTAAAATTTTGTCCTTCGTTTTTCCGCATAATTTTTTCAAAATTCTTTTGCAAGATAAATATTTAAAATTTCGTCCATTTTTGTCTCCCTTTTGCTGGATTTTGTAAAATTCTGCCCCTTATTTTTGCGGGTTTTTGTAAAATTCTGTCCCTTTGTCCCTTAGTTTTGCTGATTTGTTTTTAAATTTTGTTCCTCATTTTGTGCGTTGTTCCCTTGTATTTGCTATGTAAAGAAAATGTGGCAAGCTTTTTCGGTATTTTTTAAACCTTCCCCGCATCCCTTTCTCAAATCTTACTGTTTTGATCACGAAAAACTATCCAACACGGATTTTCTAAGGCAACTCGGCTAAGCCAAGACAATTGTTAATTTTCCCGACAACGTGCGATTTTTGGGGGTTTTGGATTTTCTCTGGAAGGTTTTACTGCAATTTCCTTTCTCCTTTTGTAGGTTACAAGAACCAAGAATTCTATATAGGTAGTTATTACAGTCCTCCTCTACTGTTTTCCTAGTATCTTTTATAACTCAAAATGATTTCCTGTCTCTACAATCATGGACTCTATTTCCTCCCTTTGCTCTCTCTCTCTTTGCTTTAACTCTCACTTTCCCCTAATTTTCTCCTGGTGTACCATTACTATAGTTCTACACGTAGTTTCTCTCTCTATCTCTCAGTCGTTCTCTCTCATGCTTTCTCCAAGCACGTAAAATGGGGGATGAGTACAGAGATAAAAACAGACACAAAAAAAAACTCTGTTCCTCCCACTACTAAGGGGAATGTACAACAGGCAATAACTGTTTATTACCTCCGGGTTAACCTGAATGGTGAAAGGCCTCCCTGTACAAGTGTGCGTAAAAGTGTACAGGAACGTAAAAGGAGCAGGGAAGAAAAACAAGGAAGAAAAAATCCATGTCCTCCTCCTCTGCTTTCCTCATACAAATTAATTATGTATAACCTTCCTTTTGTATAAACAAAGGAAAAAACAAACTGATTGTCAGATTCTTCAACCCTGCGTCCTTCCGATTTACACCGAGGGAAGAAATGTGGAAAGGTAGACAAAAATGTAGCCATGTCCCCCCTTTTTACATTTACCACTTGGCTATGTCACTTTTATTGGGGAGAGAACCATTAAACAACATCCTGAATTGTATCCTGTAATTATTTCGAAGAATTAAAGGATTGAATAAATTGCTAATGCTCAACACATCACGTGAATGCACTGTCGCCAGAGTCTTCTCCATTCCAGGCCATAAAAGAATCATTCATGAAATTACGTACACGAGGAGAAA
Organism: Disparrhopalites patrizii; assembly: GCA_034698585.1. Classification (NCBI taxonomy): domain Eukaryota; kingdom Metazoa; phylum Arthropoda; class Collembola; order Symphypleona; family Sminthuridae; genus Disparrhopalites; species Disparrhopalites patrizii. The sequence goes on from JAQGBT010000301.1 coordinate 19,561, forward strand.
TTGCCCTCTGATTTGTCCTAGTGTGATAATGTACAAAAGGAGTGAGAGTGAGTGAAATCCGAAAACGAAGCTACGTGGTAACAAATTAAAGCCACTCCAAGGAAGAGAGAAGGAAAATCATACAAGAATGATCAATTGCAACAGAGAAAGCGAAAACGCGAAACCAACGATGGACAACAACGGGAGAACGACAGGAAAACAGATTAAAAAAAGCAGGAAAGGAAGGGAGAAAAAATTTACTGAAAGATAGCGTAAGAAACGAATATGGAGAAAGTGCGTTTGGACGAGAACGTGGGAAACGAGGAATGAAGAAAGCGTAAAAATTAGAGACAAGGACATGAGACAGAAATTCCTACAAGGAGAAAGATAGGATAAGATGCAAAGAGAGAAGGGGATGGAGAAAATGCGGAAAGAAAGGGAAAGTGAAGTAGAAAGTGGAAACAAGAGAGATGGAGAAATTTTGAAAAGTAAAGAGCAAGTGAGAAAGAAATTGAAAAGGTAGATACAGAGAAAGTGTGAAATGGAAGATAGAATGTGGAAAAACTTGAAAAAAGAGAGAAAAGAAAAGTACAAAAAGAGAAAGCGAGAAGGACACAATGCAAAGAGAGAGAGAAAGAATGAAAAGTAAAAGAGGTAGAACGTGCAAAATGAAAGAGATGGAGAAATGCTAAAAAGGAAGAAACGGAAGAAATGCAAAGTAAAAAGAAAATACAGATTAAAGAGAGAGGAAAAGTGCAAAATGGAAGCGATATAAAGTGCAAAAGGTGGAGAAGTTGTATTGCAAAAGAATAAAAAAAATAATTTTGCATAAGAGAGAGATAGAGAGAAAGTGGGGCAGACGAGAGAAGCATTTTGCAAAAAAGGGACAAAGTGTGCAAGATTGAGTGGGTGAAAATCGGGTAAATACAGATATGGAGACAGCCCATGAACGTCATAGCTAAATACAAAGGTAAAACTTTGAAAGAATTGTCTTTCTCTGAAGTGTTTCCGCCCTCCAGTCATATTAAGATTCGGTCCGAATGTTCCAAGGGTGGATTTTAGGACCAAAGAGGGAGAGAGAGACGTGTACACAGGACAAAGGGATATCAAGAGAGATGGAGATTGGGCGGGGGGAATGAAAAGCAATTAACTGGTGTGACATTTGTAACTTGATCAAAAAGAATGTGATGAAGGAAGAAATGACAAAAAAAGTTTAATGAAAGGTCTGCATCCATCCCTCTTTTTTTTGGGCCAGATTGCGAAAGACTTGTTGTCACCAACATCCAAAGTGTGCGAGTGGGTGTTCGGTGAAAGTGACTTTCTCCCTCCCTCACTCCCTCCCTATCTCTCATGAATTCTACTAATTTAAACTTTACAAAGGATTCCGAAAGAGTGATGGAGCCAAAGAGAGAGAACAAGTGGGAAAACACACAAGGAATCCCTGTAAATATCTCCCCTTTCAAGAGTCCCGAAGTACACTGCATTAACTGGTAGGAGCAGGACCCGTCGGAGAGAGTCATAATAGTCCTTGTAATAAGAGTCACTTGTACAAGTAGCTGTTGCTGTAAATATTTCTCATATTGAGTCCATCGCAACATTTTCTCATGCTAAAATTCCATAGGATACATATCAACAAAGAGAGAGAAGTGAGAGAGAAAGAGAGACAGTAAAAGTGAGGCAGTGAAACTGATTGAAAGAAAGTCAGAGAAATCAAGAGAGTTAGATTGATAGAAAGTGATAGAGAGAAAGAGAAAGAGAGAACGTGAGAGAGACGAAGTGAGGGAGAGAAGGTTGAAGAAAAAGTGAAAGAGAATGCGAGAGAGAAATTGATTCAGAGAAAGTTAGAGAGACTGCAGGCGAGAAAAAGAAAGATAAAGCGGGAGACAAAGTGAGAGACAAAGTTTAAACAAAAAGAGAAAGATGAAGTGAGAGAGGTAATGTACCCAAGAGGAACTGAGAAAGAAAGTTAGATAGAAAGCGAGAGAGAATCAAGAGAGAAAGAGAGAAATATTGAGTCAGAGAAAGAGAGAGAACAATTGAGTGAAAAAAAGCGAGAGATAATCAAGAGAGAAAGAGAGAGAAATATTGAGTCAGAGAAAGAGAGAAAAATTTAGTGAGAAAAAGCGAGAGAGAATCAAGAGAGAAAGAGAAAAATTGAGGGAGAGAAAGCGAGAGAGATTCAAGAGAGAAAGAGAAAAATTGAGGGAGAGAAAGCGAGAGAGAATAAAGAGAGAAAGAGAGAGAAAAATTGATGGAGTGAAAGCGAGAGAGAAAAGAAAGTGAGTGGGAGAAAGAGAGAAGGCGAGAGAGAAAGCGAGAGAGATAATATCAAAGAGGAAGCGAGGGAGAAAGCGAGAGAGATAATATCAAAGAGGAAGCGAGGGAGAAAGCGAGAAAGAGAAAGAGAGAGAAATTTAATGAGAGAAAGCGAGAGAGAATTAAGAGAGAAAGTGAGTGCGAGAAAGAGAGAAGGCGAGAGAGAAAGCGAGAGAGATAATATCAAAGAGAAAGCGAGGGAGAAAGCGAGCGAGAGAAAGAGAGAGAAACTGAGTGAGAGAAAACGAGAGAAAATTAAGAGAGAAAGTGAGTGGGAGAAAAAAAGAATGGGAGAGAGAAAGTGAGAGAGATAATGTCCAAGAGGATGCGAGAAAGAAGGTGAGTGAAATTTTGTCAAAGAGGAAGTGATAGAGAAAGTTAAAGAGAAATCGAAAGAAAAATTCGGAGAGAAAGCGAAAGAGAGGCAGAGAAAGTAAGAGAAATAAAGTGAGTGGGAGTAAGTTAGGGGGATATTGGAAGAAACAATGAGAGAAATCGAAAGAGTGAAAGTGAGAGAGAGAGAAAGAAAAAGTAGGGAGATACAGAGAGAGAGAGAGAGAGAGAGAAGGGCGCATTTATTTTCTGCGGAAGATTGCGACTACTCCGATTTTGCAGACTAGTACAGTAGGACTAGTTTTGGTACTTGGTTCGTCCTGTTGGGCTCTGTTGCTAATAGAGGTTTTAAGACCGGAGCATTCGGAGATTTGAATGACAGTTAAAGTAAGCTGTGTGAGACGCAGTAAAAAGGACGAGAGCCGCTCTCTCTCCCCTCCATCCAGTTGCGGGAGCTGAGAAGAAGAAGACGATCCTCGGTGAATATTCAAATAGGAGAGGGGCAAGTGGGGGAAGTATTTAGTAGTGGCACGGCTACTGCTCCTCTAATACAGTATCTCTCTTCCTCCTCCTTCTGCTCACAAGGCTAAGGGAGGAAGCACCCCATTAGTGTCACTTCCCTTATCTCTTCTTCAATTCTCTCTCTTTCTCTCTCTGTCCTCCTATCTATCTGCCCTCATAGTACCATCCCAATATTCCCTTTACTCTCTCTCTCTCTTAAAAACTTACTGAGGAGCACCAACAGACCGGGGGATACAGGGGAAAATTTATACAAATAGATACTTTACCCCCGTATACATGGTCACATTCAAAAAGATTTAAATCTTTTGGGACTGCTCCTCCTAGTGAGAGAGAGATGGGGGAAAGAGAAAGGGGAAATCCCCCAGTAATAATAATATCCCTTCTGGCATACCTAACTACATCCCTTAAAAGGGTGGTTGAAAGGGAAATAAAAGAAAGTGAAGAAAGAGAGAGAGAGCGAGATGGGGGGAAAAGAGAGAGAGAGGGAAAGAGAGAGAAATAAATTGTTCTTCGTCATATGTATTTCCTTGCCACAGGAATAGTTGTAGCAAGTTTTCCTCCGTATATATGAGTGCATTAAGATCCCTGTGAATCTCTGCCATGTGTGTCTCGTGTCTTGCCTGCCCATATCCCATCCACCGTCGTGGAGGGGTGAAACTAGTCCTCGTCGTCACAGTACACACATGGAGAATTGAATATAAGGGCCAACCACCAGTGGAGCTTGTCCTCATCGTCTATGCTCTCGGTTTCTTGATCACCCCTCCAATTTACGAATAGGGAAAGAAAAAGAGAGAGAGAAGAGAGGAAGAGGGAAAGGAAGGAAGAAACCACCAAAAGAAACATTATACCACCCAAACCCGGAGGCCTCCTCCAAAGAAATAAAAACGGGAATTTGAAAAGAAGAGCTTCAAAGCCGCTTTTCTCCTGCCATAAGAAGCGCTCCACGTCCAATTTTGTATGGGCGAGTAACTAGCTAGAATTAAACAGAGACCAAAACAATAAATAACTTGGGGGTGAGAAAGAGACTTGGAGAAAGTAAAGGGTGTGGAAGAAAGCAAAACTTAATGACTGATAGAAAGTCGATGGTGGAGGGGGAAAGATCAGGGTGAGACCTCGTGAAAGGAAATAGTAAAGCCGAGAGAGCAACTGTGAGGGAGAAAGTATAAGGAAAGATTGAGGAAGAAAGTAAAACATATATGCGGGGGAGAAAGTAAAAAAGAGTGCGCGGGAGAAAGTATAAGCAAAGTGCGAGGGATAAATTAAAAACAAAAGGCAAGGGAGAAAGTAAAAGCAAAAAGGAAGAAAGTAAAAGCAAAAGGAGAGGGAGAAAGTAAAAGCGAAATTGGAGGGAGAAAGTAAAAGCGGAATTGAAGGTAGAAAGTAAAAGCAAAGAGGGAGAAAGTAAAAGAAGTCTAAGAGAAATCAGAGGGTAAGACCAGGAGAAAGCAGAAGGTAGGACGGAGAAAGTAAGAGTAAAAGTATATGGTGTGATAGGGAGAAAGCAAGGACGAGACTGAATGAAAGCAGAGGGTTGATACTAAAAGAAAGAGACCTGAGAAGAAAGTGATCATCGAGAACCTGAAAAGAAAGTGAACTTGAAAAAACTGAGGAAAAAAATTGAACCGAGAGACTTGAAGAGAAAGTGAAACCGGAGACCTGGAAAAGAGAAAGTGAAATAAGAGACCTGAACCCCTTGAAACGAGAGACCTAAGGCATAAACCGGTGAAAGCGTCCAATTGATAGAAGAAAGGAATTAAAGGAAACGAGGGGAAGAAAGAAGAAGGGGAAAAGAGATTGGTAAGAAAGAAATTAATTGAATTAGAACAAATGGAATGAAAATACTTTTTTTATTGCTGTCATTGAATGTATCCTCATGGTTCTCCCTTCCTCTTCCCGGCACACACAAAGTTTTGTTTCCCTCCCCGTCATTTCTACACGTGTGTTGAGTGTAAACACTTGTAGGGAATCAATTCCTTCCACTTGGTTCCTCCTCCAACCTCCTCTTTCTCCCCCTACTCTGTGATGCCTTCCCATGATTAATATTTCTTTGGTGAACATTATCTACGTTTTTTTAGTGGTCGTTTGGCATAGGAAAGTATTCTTCTTTTTTTTGGAATAAATTCTATATTGCTTTACATATTGTCTAATAAGTTATGGGAGGTGATTTGTCCTCTACTTTGCCGGGGAAAGCACTTTTACCCTTTCTATTATCTCCTTCATCCCCTTTCCTTATAAATTATGCTGTATATTCCTCCTCTTTTCCTACTTTTGTCTTCTATTTTCCCTGTTTGTTTGTTTTCATATCTATTTATTGTAGTTATTTAAGTTTACATGGAGAGTTTATAATGTCTGTGTTAATATTCACTGTAATAGTGGTTGGGATATCTGCATATTTTTGGAATACCTAATTTTATACATGAGATAGTAAAGGGATTTCAGAAGTATTTCAAGGGAAAAGGGTGAGGGAGGATTTTATCTCTCTGAAAAATGGAGCTGGAAATAACAGGGTTGGATTGACATGGGAGGATTGGAGAAATAGCGGGGAAGACTGAGAAGGAGGATGAAAGAATGGAGATGTGGAAAGGGAAACATGTCACTCCGCATTTAATTAGGAATATGGAATGGGGAAGGTAAACAAGTAAGCTGTGACATAGGCGAAAGATTCCGTGTGGAAATACCCGGTGGGGAATTTCAGGGGATTTAGACCGGTAATCCATCTGACTCTTCCTGTCGCTCCGGCTTTTTGATACATTCACATTGATGGCCGGGTATATGTATGTATCCCGGGCATATTTCCTCATTCCCACTATCTCTCTCTCCGTCTCTCGTTCTCATCCGAGACCGGCAGTGAATCGATGAGAATTCCTTTTTTCTTGAGTTAAAATACCGTGCCTTATGTGTGTAGAACCCCAGGATTTCTTAAATGTTTCCCCAAGCATACATTTTAGGGGGGAGGGGAATATCATCTATTATGCACGATTTCTGTGGGAAAAACATGTCAAGCCTCTTTCCTGGAGGGGCAATGCGAGACTTTTGCCCACGTAGTAGTCTGATGGTGAAATGGTGCCGGCAAATTTGTATCTCATGTGCTCGCTTTCACTTAATGAAGGGCTTAATACCCAATTTCATGGACGCTTATGGGTTATTTAGAGATTTTAAGATACATTTTGGGATTTTTAGGCTGTATATTAGTTGAGATTTGTTGGTATTATTGGTATTGTAAAAGTATTGTTTGCTTTTGTGATTACAGATGACACCAAAGAGAGCATTACAATACGAGGGTGTGCCTTGGACAGTGGAACTCTGACCACGGACACGGAAATTATACGAATGTCGCATTGTGGAAGCTTTTATTACGAGGATAGGTAAAATAATTCTTCATTATTCACTTTTATGCAGTTAACTTTGTTTCTCTTAATGAGTACATCAAATGAATTAGAAATAATTAGAGACTCTTTATATTAAATACTCTTTTTATTAATAAGCATATATTTAAACCGGAGTAAGCAACGACGGTCCAAGTTGTGAATTTTGTTTGTATTGAGCATTTAATTTATTTTAAACCACAAAATTTTTTAAATGAGCGCCAATTATGTATGTATTGTTCTTTGTTTGGACATTTTTAGCTTTCAATTCTGTGTTGAATTATTGACTAAAAGGGGCGACTTGCATAAGTTGTTTCAGGGATTTCTTACTTGTGAAAGATATTGACGGTCAAAAGAGAAAGTTTTGAAGGTAAAAAGGTGGAAGGTGAGAAGATGGGAAACTCTCAAGTAAAAAAAAAAAAAGTTGGGACAGTGTTAGTCTTTTAGTCGTTTTGCGGTGACAATAGTCCCAATGCATGGGTGTGTAGAAAAGGATCCACATCATCTGATTGGTCCTCCCAGGCTCACCTGGGAGATGTTTCTGTAGAAAGCAGAGAGGATATTTGTTCCCCGAAAGGACATTAATTTAACGGAATAAATCTTTGGGATCAAATAAAAATATTCCACAATTCTTTGGTAAAGAAGAAATAAAAAAAGTCTTTGGGAAGATCAAAGCCACGAAGGAGCAAAGTTGGTGTCCTGGAGGCAGGAAAGGAGAAGGGAAAAATCTCTGGTATATTATTAACCAGGAATATTTTGCATGTATTTATTGTTCCATGAAAAAAAACAAGATGTCAACAAGATCTTATGTGGTTTGAAAAACTCAGTGAAATGGTAATAATCTTCTTCTGGCAGGCAAAATACTTGAGAATTTTCTCTTTCACATCAGTTCAAAGGGGTAAGAGCCGGAAAAGGGGGATCCGTTGTCATGGTAGCCGCTGCTTCAGCTCATCAAACACAGCTTGGAGTTCCGTCATATTGTGTGGTGAAAACATTTTCCCTTTATTATTTCCAATTTAATTTACATAATCCCACCTCAATTTCCGTCTCCATCCCAGGAAATAAATACCTAGAAAAAAAAAATATTATCAAGACATTTTTCTCGCACAAGTACCTCTTATTTCCCCTCGCAATCCTCTCATCTCTTGTCATTCCTCGTAAAAAGGAAGAAAGTCAGTTATTTCGTGGTAAACCTTTTTAATAATGTCTTAATCAAACTTTCCTAATAAAAACCTAATCTGGCGGGAAAATATTTTCTGGGTCCACCTTTCGGAAAGACAAAATTACAAAAATCATGCAGATCAAAGGGACAGGCAGGAAATGTGCAAATATTAAAAAATGTATCATTTCCCCGTGTCTGTTTTTCTCCCTCAAGAATTATGTTGTCTCTTTTTTCTGTGGTTACAAAAAAAAATACCGAAGAGGATATGTAACAATTGAAGTGGGCCGGGGATTTCCCCGGAAAAAGGGTGGGAGTGTATTCTTTACAGGGACATGTGTCCTCTTGTCTTTTTATTATCCTCTCTTCCCCTCTTCTACCTCCATTTCCCCTCCCTTTCTTCACACAATACCCATGTATATTTGTTCAGCATGGCATTGAGAATAAATGTCTTGTCTTCAAACAAAAAAAAAAGACTTTTTTTGGGATAGTAATTTTACATCGTAGATAAAGAATTGTAACATCTCTTCTTCCATCCATCTTTTTCTCTCCCATATGCATACATAATGTGAACCATTTTCCTGTAGGACCAACTCTTATATGTCCTTCGTAAAAACATTCCTATATCTACTGGCTTATTCCCACTCCAACGGAATCTAATGCAGTCAAAGGCATTCAGGTGAGAGAGATGGTGAGGGGGAAGACCTACGGGGGGTATCACAAAATGGGAAGGAAATGTACATAGGTGAGAATAGAGGACAAACATCCGAGGGATAAAAGCGGAGGTGGGACTCAAAAGAGATAAGTTCCCCTTCAAGTGAAGGCATAAACAGGTCGTTGCTATATGTACCGATCCCAATATGATGACATGAGGAGGGGAAAACACACAAGTCTGGCTTATGCATGAGTGTGCACACTTTACACATAAAAGTGACTCAGGACAGGGAGAAGCCGAAAGAAAGAGACAAGGAAAGGAAAGAAGGAATAATGCCTTACCCGCATGTGAGAAGCCAAGATGTATGACCCTATTGATTCCAGGGGTTTGCCCTGCAATTTTATCCGCATCACAATTTCCTCTTCATCCCTTCAAAACTCTTCCTTCTGTCCTTACACCTGGGTTTCCAACGTCAAAGGAAAGTCTCACGGAAGGAGGTGAAAACAAAATTAATGTGGGGGAGATTTAACGGGGGAGAACTTAGGGCCGAGGATAAGGCTGGAGTGTTTCCACGCAAAGTTTGACCAATATCGAGGACAAAATAAAACCGAGGAAAGTGACAAAGTTGAAGGAAATACGTGCAACAGGAAGTGAGAGATAGTTGAGAGAGAATGGGGGGGGGAAAGTATTTACAAAACAAATGATCGGGAGATTTAAGGGATAAATTACCAAAAGTGTAAGAGGAACATTTTGACAGGTGGAGAAAGAAAGGGCAAAGGGAAAAAACTGAGCATGGGGACGAGTGCCAAAAGAAAGCCGATGCGACAGAAAAGGAAAATCGTAAAGAGAAAAAAGGAAGCGAATTTTCTGAAACAAAGAATAAGAACGCGTTTAAGCTCAAGTCCGTGGAGCAAAAGAATGGAAATGCTGTGAAGAGAGAAATAAAAAGAAACCTGAGAAAGTAAAAATACATTTATGGAAGGAGAAAGTAAAACTACATATATAGAAGGAGAAATTAAAAATGCATATGTTTATAGAAGGAGAAAGTAAAAATACATAGAAGGAGAAAGTGATAATACATAGAAGGAGAAAGTAAAAATACATAGAAGGAGAAAGTGATAATACATAGAAGGAGAAAGTAAAAACAATGGACGGAGACGTTAAAGAAATCCATAGACGGAGAAAGCAAATAAGGATGAAGAAACAAATCAAGAAAAGGCTGTTAGCTGAAAGTTAGCTGATGCGAGAGAAATCAAGGAAATGAAGTAAATAGCGAAAGTAATAAAAAACCCGGAGCGAATTTAGATAACAAGTTATAGAAAAATTAAGTGAAAGCAAACGAGAGAAAGTAAATGAAATCAGGTCATAGAAAAGTAAATGAAATCAAACGAGAGAAAGTAACTGACATGAAACCAGATAAATTACAAGTGAAAGCAAATTAGAAAGAAAGAAATCAAAATCAGATCAGAAGAAAGCTAAGTGAAAAGTAGATGAAAATCAGCCCAAGGCAAAGTAGGAGAATGCAAACCTGAAAGAAAGTGAGGGAAAGCAATCCTGAGAGAAAGTTAAGAAGAACCGTAACAAGATCAAGTGACAATAAAGGACACAAAATTAAGGATGCGAAGAATTTCCAATCGCATGACACCTTCTTGATTCCCGTGCCAATCTCTACAGCAATGTATCCGAGCAATGTCTCAATTTGAGAGGCATGTATACGTTTTGATGATCAAAAAATATACATGTACCTACCACTGTATAACGTATATGCTCCTCAGTGTATGTCTGTATGCCGATCATCAAATCCAAATAAAGGACTTAACTTAGTTGTCACCTGGAAAAGTTTCCCCCTTTTGTCTCCCCCTCGGATATTGTTGCTGCTGTGACTGGTGTTGATGTTATTTAAGTGTTCCAACACCGACTGGCTGACACGCCGGAGGTATTTGTTCCAGCTAATTAGGCACGACTAGCACACTTCTATGAAGAGGTGAAATTACTAAAAGAGACACAGAATGGCCGGGAGAGATGTGAAGGGAGAAGAAAGTCGCTTGTCAAATACCGTTTTATACATTATTAAACCAGACCCTTCTCTGTGATTAACTTCCCCCGTTGATTCTTCCTGGAAACGTGAGAAGGACGTAATTTCTCCCTCCGCTCATTTCCTCGAAGAGGCCGAGGGGGAAAGGAAGTGAAAAGGAAGGAGATTTTCCTCAGTCTTTTTGTTTTTACTTTCTCTCTCTCTCCCACTCTCCTTCTCTCTCTGTCACTCATCAGGTGAAAATAATATCACTGTATATAAGGGGAAAATGAGATTATTTCCTAATGGGTTCCCTCTGTCAGTAATTAATTAAAATGTTATACTCCTCCTTTTGTACCGATAATTTAGTTTTGAGACTTTCCTTGACACCAGTCAAAGTCTTCATCATGTCCTCCATTGTTTTAACTTCATTTCCTACCCAATAAGTTAGCCCAGTCTGACCTAAATTGTCTCCTAACATGTTATTATATGAGATGTCGCTTATCTAAGTACGATAATCCACTTCTTTAAAAATATTCCGTTGATGTCTCAGTAAAAGCGTGGATATTTCAACGGGAAAATGGGACGGGTTGGGAAATGCTTAAAAAGGGAAAGTGGGACGACATGGAAAAGAGGTGCAAAAGTATGTGAGGGAATCCTATGGAAATGAATGGAGGAATATGGGGAAATGGAGAGGGAGCGGATTGGGATATTTGTCCTGGTGGAAGCCCAAAAGGTAGACGGGAAGGGAGTGAATATAATAATGAATATTTACATTTAATTTCCCACACAATTCAATGGATTTCTCCCTCCCCCTCCCTTTCGGCATAAAGAGTGGGGCTGTGAGGGTAGCATAACGTGTGTGTGCAGAAGGATGTGACAGTTTAGTGGGGCTGATTTCTGTGTAAGTGGCACAAGTGTCAGAGACACACCATTTTGGAATAGGAGAAGCCAGGTGGATAGGAGATGACTTAAGCTATACTGTCACAATACAAAAAAATATATATGTGTGCCTCGGCCTCCTCCCAAACATTTGTCATCCGCACCAAACATCCTGTTTGGAGCATTGTAGGTTGAATAAGGGGAGAAAGTGACAAGATGTCAGTATTTTTTGGGAGGTTTTTGCTCTCTTTTTTTGCTTCTATTTTATTCGGGTTCAACATCTTTTACATTTTTTTTCACCGCTGTGTACTATTTGGGTACTTTGATGCTGCCAATGTTCTACTATTCACCGTTACCTTCCCTAGCACTTGGGCTTTTGTTGGGGGGATTTGCCTTGGAGTTTACCTATTTTTACTATTTCCCTTTCTCTTCTGTTTTTACCTAATCTTCTCATCTCAATTCAACTTTGTTTTTTCTCACTTCTTTACGAAAGAAATCTCTTCGATTTTCTTTCAGTTTCCTCTTATAGTTTTTATTATCCTTCCTTTTTGATGCTTCTCTCATTTCATTCACTCATACTTCCCCTGTATCTACACTCTTCCATATATTCCGCTCCCTAAATTAGATTTTTAACCTTTTTCTCTGTCGTACTTCATCACGTTGGTTTGTATGTACTTTGCTTGGTTTCCTCCTACTGGTTTCCTCTTTGAGCTATTCCTTTTGCTTGTCCCCTAGACTTTCTTCCCTTGGCCTTTTCTTTGACATTCTTCGTTTAGTTTTCTCTGTTTTGCTTCCCATTGAATTTCTTAGATTAGCTTTCACCCTTTTAAATTTTACTTTGGCTTCCTTTATTTTAATTTCCCTTGCTTTCTCCATCTGACATTGTCTTTTACTTTTTCTAGTTTAATTTATCTCACTTTCTTCTTTTGCATTTCTCTGTCTCTTTCCATTTGTGGGTTTCTCTTTTACTTTTCAATTGTGGCTTTCTCTTTTACTTTTTCTTTGTGAACTTTACTTTAATTCTCTCCCTTTTGTTTTCTTTCTCCTTTTGTAATTCTTCAATTCTTTCCGCGACTTTCTCTCTGTTGCCTTTCTGTGTCACTTTTCGCTTTCTTTTGGCTTTCTCCGTGTCACTTTTCCCTTTCTTTTGGCTTTCCCCGTGTAACTTTTCCCTTTCTTTTGGCTTTCTCCGTGTCACTTTCCCCTTTCTTTTGACTTTCTCCTGGAACTTTTCCCTTTCTTTTGGCTTTCTCCGTGTCACTTTTTCTTGCTTTTGCATTTCTATCTGCCACGTTTTTCTTTCTTGACTTTCTCCTCTCCGTCACATTCTCCATTTTTTGTTTTTCTCCTGCGACTTTCTCTTCTCTTCTGTTTTCTCGCTTAGACCATGTATTCTCCCGAGGGCCTTCTTTACCTTATCATCCTGCCTGTTGTCATATCAAAGTGGAAATCCAATTGATGGAAAACTTTAAATGGCACATTGTAAATAATATGCATCTAACTCTGACTGGGGAACTGGGGAAATGCTTAAATCTCATTACTATTAGCATTGAGAAATGATGTAAAGGAATTTCCAGGAAAATTCGAATAGACCTCCGAAAAAACAAAAGGCACTTTCTTGAATGATTTTGTGAGAATCATAAATATGGTGAAACGACATTTAAAATGAGTACCTTGCTGTTTCTTGTCTTCGCAGGTACGTCAAAGGTTGTGTCCAAAGTTGTGACGACGCGGACGGCTGCAACGGTTCCAATCGCTGTCTCCAACTCTCCCCTTTCCTCCTAGCACTTTTCTTTCTCTGGGCAGTCCGGAGGACATTAGGATTGGATTGGCTTATCGAAATTGTGAAACCCATTACCAGTTACCTGCTACCCGCCTCATAGCCATCGACCCCCCGGGGGAAGTGATCCTTTCTTTCGATGACATTTTATTCTTATTTATCCACTGTAAGGATTGTAAACCAAAAAATACACGGATTACCTTGAGGAAATTAAGACACTCATTTATCCATCATCATTTCTTGATAACAAAAAAAAAACACAAAAACAAAAAAGGACAAAAGTAATATGTAGGGTGGATTTCGAAGAAAGAACGACACAGAATCCGGGATTATTCCAGAATTCAAATACACAAGATTTGGAGCTAATATAATACATACACAAAAAAAGGTTAAGTATAGTTTCCTATAGGAAATAAAATCCTATTCTATCATTCGTGTTGAAGATTGTTTGCTTTATTTTAAGAGAACTTTTAAGAGTGAAAAATACGGTTTCCATCGTGTGCTTCAAAAAAAAACTATTGAGATGCTTATTGAATGAGCGTGGGGGTGATTGACATTATTTTATTTCTGGGGAAAAAAAACATGTTTGTATAGATTTTACCGGGAGTGATTGAGAAATGTGGGAAGACATTATAATTACATAAACTGCTTAGAACAAGCCGTTTCTTGCTCGTATTTGTGCTTACTAACACTATTTAGATTACGTGAGGACATACTGGAAATTACTTTACTACTAAATTCCTTACTCTTAAGACATTTCCAAAAGGAATCGGTGTTGGGGAAAGTTTAGAATATTAAGAATATCGATCGGGTGAAATCTACAGGATTACTATTAGACGAGAGAGAGAGAGAGAGAAAGAGAGAGAAAGGCCTCCGTTAAATTCCTTGAGTGTTACTTGTGCAAGGAGCAATTTGGAGGCACTTGTTGCTATCGCCTGAGGTCATAAAGGATTCCACGCTTTTCTCTCTCCCGTTTACACATATATATAGATACATATAAATATATATAGAAATATTATATCGTGCACACATTTATTGTGAAAGTTACTCCAGAAGAGCAACCTGGAGAGATTGATCATTGAGGCAATTAATAGAGTTGCCGGGGAGACACTGGAACGAACAGTATGTGTTATGCTATATTTATTATTATGCTTCTTTTGTTTGTTTTTTCTGTTATTATTGCTACTATTATTATTATTTTTGGGCGTAATTAAAGCCATTATTTAGGCCCGTAATGTCCTTTCTCATGTAATTCTTAGTCTATATCCCTGTTTTAAAAAATTTAATTGTTTCCTTTCGTTAATTTTTTTTCTACGTGTACCATGTATTTTGATTTCTTTTGTCATTTTCAAATCTACTTGAATTTATTTCGGTTTACCTGTAGCATGCATTTTGATTTGTATTTTCATGTCCGACTTTCTTTTAGTGTCATTCGGTTTTCCTATGTTTACGTGTATATGTATGTTATCTCTGCGTTTTAGAATTTTAAATTGAGATAGTAATGGTTTAATTAAATTTGTTCGTATGATTTCTTTGACTTTGCTATTTGTTTTGTAATTTTTTTTTTTTCAATTTATTCATTGACTTTTGCTTTTGGTTTACCATGTTATTTCATTTTTCTCTGTTATGTTATTGAATTCTCAATTTGTTTTACAATTTTTCTTCCATGTGTGCCCATTTTTTATTGACTTGTCTATTTGTTTCACCGTTTTCCTTTAATTTTTTCGTGTTTTTATATTGATTGCTCCATTTGATCTACATTTTCCCTTTTAATTCATTTGGTTCTTGCTTTAATTTGATTTTTGATTTTTCCAATTGTCCCCGTTAGTTTCGATTTTCTTGTTCTCAATACTGGAATGCTGTTTTTGAATTCTAAGATTCGCGTGGTTTTTCCACGCGTTTATCTTACAACTCTCGGAAATACTTTGTTTGGGAGAAGAGCTATTGGTATATGGCAATGTGTACGCAGGCTTCATATGGTACAATTAACGCTCGTGATTAGAATAGAGTAGACGCTGAATGTGTGTATTTATGACGTGTTTTTACGAATATAAATTACGTTATTAATTATACCTGTAAATTCTAATTACCTGGTGAACATACCTAAAATATAATAGAAAAAAACTATACTTATATATCTACATATGTATGTACGTTATTTGTATTTACATACAAACAGTTTATTAGGTGGCTGGACATGGGACAAAATTTCAGATGTCATCATGTGGGAGTATGTATATGTAAAGTAGGAGAATATATACTTTCACCATGACATATATACTTTACATACACAAAAGCGTATACAGCAAAATCAGCTACTACTAATACGGAGAGAATGTGCACTTAAATAAATAGAATGTAATTAGCAGCACCCTTTTTTATGTAAATAGTTATTAGCCCTTTCAATTATTACCTGTACATATGGTCCCCATTTAAATACATATTCCGTTTATATCTGCTCCCACATTAGGAGGAATAAAATGAAAAAAACCTCATCACGTATTTTTGTTATCGTTCCTACGTTTATAAAAAAAAAGGGTTAAATATCCAGATAGAAGTTTTTCCTTGCTCAAATATTTTTTATGGCTTCGTGTTTGTTTTTTGTATACTAATATAGCAACCAGGAGGGGAAAAATATTTGAAAGAACGCCAAAAAAATCATATTCATAAACCAGAATAAGAATATACATATATGCATGTAATTGCTTTAGTGATTAGGGTTGGTAAAATCTTACCGGGCATACCAAGCTGTCTTATTAGGTTTTGATTCCCTACTTTAAAAAAAAACTAGAGTAGGGGGCAATATCACGATTCTTGATTCTTTCATATGTTAATGCCACCCTCCCCCTTCCGGATGGGGGTGAGTCCCACATATTGAGACAAGAGGGTGTGAGCCAAAATGCTGTAAAAACAATACATAAATTTATATGTACAGATAGGGGTAAACTACCTTCTAAAAGCCTGTATAGTGAGTAGCTACCAAGGATTTTTCCGCAAAATAAATTTGTGAGGATTAAAAATAAAATGAATTAATATTTATGAATATTAAGTAAAATTATAATTAATTATGAAAGTTAAAAGTATGCATCCATTGTCTAGAATCACAGGCTGTACTATTAATAGGATATGCTATATACTTATACTTACTTGTCATTAATGGATATTAGATAGAAACGGTACATAGCAGATGCAAATTTGCCAAGTCCATATGCATAATAAATGAAAGTGTATAATGATTACATTGTAAAAAAAACTGTATTATTGGAACAATGGAAATGGATTCAAAAATCACGATATTATCGTATTAAAAATGTCTGTATGCATATGTATGCACATTCATATGTATGTATATGTTCACTTTATTATTATACGGATATTTATACACTACATATTTCGATGGTGTGAGAGTGTCTAGAATTTTTTTTTTTGAAGGTAGAAAAAAAATCGACTTTATTTATATTAGAAAAAACAAGGATGGAAATTATTTATAACAGCACCTCAAAACCTTTCTGACTTGTCGGAGGTACAAAACAAAAACAGAAACACAAAAAATGGACAAAACAGTGTTGTGTCAATGCTTTCCTGTAGATAATCCCCAGTGAGTTAGAATTTGGAATGTATTGGAATCCGGATTGTGAATAGTAGTAGATTGTCAATGCTCCGAAAAATCCGTTTGAACCAAAGAGCATTTTTTGTTGTTGTTGTTCTATTACTACTAGAATTGCCTCAGTGGGAGTCAAGGTAGCTTTAGAAACTCCATTAGACCTTCGTAGGTAGGCGGAAGTAGTATACAGTTGCATTATATACATATGTACGTTACATTACATTGGAAAAGGGTACTTGACTAAGGTACAACAATAGAGATGTGGATAAAGAAAAAAAAAACACTACACCTCCGTTTTTTTTTACTCGGTGTCACATGCACACATTATAAACTCTCTATAGTCTCTATACATTATGTATATATCAAACACGATGTAAAAAATGACATTTTCTCGGCAATCAATAAGCCTTATGTGTGTATAGCAGTACATATTTATGTACGTATATATAAGGGAAATATGTATATTAAATATATATGTACATCCAAAAGTAAATGTCCAGGGACAAAAAAAGTGTACATAGACGACAAATGTGTATATAGGAAAACAATGTGTCTATACAAATGTGTATCTCGAAGCTGTAAGTGTGTACTTGTGTACTCACATATACTGTACTCGTGTATATGCCTACAAATAGCTATTCATATGTTAACATGTACACAGCCTCTGTATCAATGGAATTCCATACGATAATTTTTAATATGACCGAACACATTCAGTCTACGACCGAATGTACATATGAACATATGTACATACATACTTCTTATATGCATGTATGTACATATGTTCAGTTAATACACGTTTTCGTCCTGTTTTGACGACAAAGCCGGGTGATTACTGTACATTTGTCATAGGCAATGCAAAACAAATACAGATTAATATTTGTATATTCATCGTGTAAGAATCAAAACTGACCAAGTTCTATCGAGTCCCTAACAATTTGGTCAGTTTTAATTCGTAAACGACCGTAGGCTATAATGGACTATTGGGTAAGGATGTACACAATGCACATAATATAGGTATATTATGTATGTTAATCATATTCTCCTACCTTTGTATATAGATATACATAACTACGTACTATAATATACCAGTGTGAAAGGGATAATTGTTCCGAAATCTAGATGTATGACGTTCTCTAACTCCTCTGGAAATTGGGCAGGAATATGATCTTGAAAGGCTGGTAAAATAATTAATTTTTCATTTTTTAAATTATTATTAATTTTTTTCTTACATTATAATAGGCATATAACAATAGCCGGAGAGCATACTGCGCATTTATTAAAAGTTACCCCAAAAAATAGCCGTAATTGTATGGCTCAACTTTCTCCTCCACAATTTGCTTTCTATTTTTTTCTAGTTTAATTACATTCAACGTGACCTCAATTACAGTTACACTCAACACGAACTTACATAAGTATTTGTTAATATTCTTAAGATTTAGCGAAGTTTAGTTCTTTCAACACAAATGAGTCGGAAGAGGCAGTAGTTTTCTGTGGGCAGATTATAATATAAAATCCAGTGTGAAAAGGGCTGAATATATGGGAGAGATAAGGCAAGAGGCAAGAGGAAAGAGTATTTCGCTACGGGAAATATAACAATGTGTGTGTGTTTGGAGGACAAATTGTTATGATTATGAGTGAGTGAAGATGCAGTCCGTATTGTAATGGACTCTTTTGTATTCAGTGAGACCAAGTTAATTTGGGGAGGGAGGGAATCATTTTCTCCAGCGGGAGAGCAGGAGATGGCTTTCTCCTGTGACTTGGGCGTATTCTATGGAATATCTAATATCCCTTTGTTCCATACGTGATGCCACTTCACAAGCTCGGTTTGGGGTGGAGAAAGGAGGGATTGTAAGGAGGACACGCTGGAGGAGAAGCTTAACTTTCATTCATCTGGATCATCTTCAGGTCATTCAAGTGTGGGTTTTATTTTTGAATCAGTTTTTTTTTTACTCTTGACGCTACATTTTGGGGCAGACTATGTGGAAATGACATCGAAAAAGAGAAAGTGAAATTAGCTATTCAAGCAAATAGTTATTTTGTCTCTGGAAAATCTCTTCCTCTCTTTTTCTTTCCATCTTTCTCTCTTCTTCCCGCTGTTCTATTTTATTAATTATCTATACTCTCTCCTCTCTTTTATTTTCTTTCTGTTTTCCTCTCTTCTCGGTTTTTCTCTTTAATTTCCGTCATTTTCCCTTCTCAGTTTTTCTCTCTAATTTCCGTCCTTTTCTCTTCTTGTTTTTTTTTCTCCGTTCCGCTCATGTGTCTTTTTTATTTAGTTTGTTTTTCTCTCCATTTTTTTGTTTTTTCTCTTTTTCTCTCTGCTGTCTCTATATGTTCTCCTACTTTCCTCTCTATTTTCTCTGTTGTTTCTCTGCTTTCTCTCTGTTTTTTCCTCCGTTTTCTCTCTGTTTTTCCTCCAGTTTCTCTCTGTTTTTCATCCGTTTTCTCTCTGTTTTTTCCTCCGTTTTCTCTCTGTTTTTCCCTCCGTTTTCTTTCTGCTGTCTCTCTATGTTCTCGCTACTTTCTGTCTACTTTCCCCTCTATTTTCTCTCTGGATTCCCCTTCTGTCTCTCTGCTTTTTCTTTTCCCTCCGTTGTCTCCCTGTTTTCTCTCTGCCTTTTCTTGTCCCTCCGTTGTCTCCCTGTTTCTCTGATTTCTCGTTTGCCTACAATTCTGCTGCTCTCTCTCTATTCCCTCTTTTGTTTTTACTTTCCCTCCCTTTTGATTTCCTGTTTGCTCCCTTGCTGACGATTTTTTCTCTCACGACTACCTATTTCCTATTATTTTTAAATTGATCATATACTCCCACTTTCCTGCTCGTCTATTTACAGGAAAATTTCCGCCGTTCTTCCTTCCTCTTTTTTTTGTATTTTGTCCTCACTCATGTTATCTTCCCTGAGTTTCGATTTTGAAAGTCCTCTCTCCCCCTCTCTAAATACGTATTTCTCTCCACCACGTTTAATTTCCACATTCTACAATAATGTCCTCCTGAGGCTTCCCCTTGAAAATCGGGTTCACCCCCGCGTCTGACCATCCCTTTCCCAATCTTGAGAATTTCCGGTACAGAGTGTGTTTGCGGACGTTTCGGTAAAGTCCCATCGGTTGGAAAGCTCACATCGCCATCCTCACAGCTCCATTTATTTGTAAAGATACGCTATTCGTTCCTCCCTCGTCCATGTGGTTGGATTGGAGTCTGGGCCTAACCATACATAAAAGTTTATCTCGCCTATCTTGTCCCAACTAATTCCTTGCCTTATAGCCCCACGGACAGATAAGTGGGATGAAATCACTGGTTCCTATATATGTTCCTATTTTCACCATGTTCAAATCCCGAAATGTTGTTTTCATCCCTCCGTCCCTTTCAATATTATGATGAGATCTGGGTCTCCCTCTCTCTTCCTCGTGTTATTGCATTTTCTATACTACTAGTAGGACTTTCCCATTTCCGTCTTATCTCTCCCTCTCCGCTTACCATCCAAAAGCCTCTCTGTCTTTTTTTTTTTTTTTGCAAAAAAATTCCTCTCTTGTAACATGTAGCTCCAATGTAGTGGGTAAGTAAATTAGTTTTAGATTTAGTTCGTCTCCTTCATTTGATTTCGTTCATAAAAGTACGGTTCCTGGGAAAATTGGAGAGAGTCAGGAGAATAAATATTAAATCAGAAGTCCCAGAACATTTTCTCTCTCTCTCAATCCCCCCTATTTACTTTATTGTATTGACTTTCCAAAGTAAATAAATATGGGGGAAAGTTTGAGGAGGAAGAAAGACTTCCCTTTTTCTTCTCCCTGCCACTACCCTTTTGTATCTCCGTGGTGTCGTGTAAATGAAAGAAAAGGGTTATGGTGATACTGATAGCCTCCTCCTTGTTATTGTAGTGCTTTGTCCCTTTTTTTGATACCTGAGCTCTGCGGTCCCTGTGAAAAACATCTTCGGTGGTAAGACTAGTTTCAACAATAATAGTCGTAATAATCCGGTGATTACGTCCGTCTCGCTCTCCCCCTTCATTCTTTCCACTTCCAGCTGGTTCTCCAGACCTTCCTCTGGGTGATCTGGAGGGCTGGAGTTATAAGACGGAACTAACAAGCCTTGACAAATTACTGTTGGCAAAGTAAGTTTTTTTTCTTTTGGTAGTATACATCTCCTCCACTTTTTCTCTACTTTCTTTGCTAACATTCCGTACATATGTTTATTCTTCCTGTCTAGTTCTCCCTGCCTCCTTCCGTAATTAAAGTGAGGAAATTGTGAGGATTGTCCTTGGCTTTTTTTATGTGGCTGGGCTGTAATTTTCCACCTTTGGGAATTTTGGGCTGGAGGGGAGCCAGTATTTTTTCACCACATTTTCTCATGTGCATCAAAATACTGTTGAAAAATCCATTGGCAGGGATAGCTTCAAAGAATAGAAGGAGGCAAGGGGAAGAGACAAATAATGACGATTTTTGTATGAAAATATAGGAAAGCAAAATAAAGGAAAATATCCTCAATGAAAAAGAGAAAAAGAGAAGTCCGGGATAAAAGAAAGGAGACAGACTAAAATAAAACAGAGAAGAATCAGGGAGACCAAAAGAGAGAAAAGAAGAGCACAAAAAGGGAAAAAGAGAAAATGGGAGTAACATGAAGCAAGAAAAAGTGCACAAAAAGGAGTCAAGGGGTGAAAGGTATTAGTAAAGGAAAGATCGAAAGAAGTACAATGCAACAAGAGACGATACAAAAAAAAAGTGAAAGTCGAAACAAGGAATTGACAAGTATAATTACGAAAAAGAAGGAATAAAACTTAATACAATGAAAAGCAAAAATTCCAGAAATAACCTAGTGAGAGAGACATCAAGGTAACACTCAGAAAAGGACGAAGCAAAAGGGAATAAAAAGAATTGGACAGGGTTAGGTTTGAAATAGAGAAGATCTTTGGAAAGAAGGGGCATATGAAATGACAGAGTGAAAGCAGAAGATCCAAAAGAGTGAATGGGAGAAAGCAGGCGCTCTCGTTAAATAAATAGTATAGTTTATAATGAATATAATCCCAGAGCAAGAGAAAATACATTTCCCTCCCACTTGAAAGCACGTCATTGACAAGTGGGGGAATAGTAAAGTACTTGTGGAGACGGAGAGAGAAAGAGGAAGAGAGAGAGAGAGAGACAGGAAAATCCGCAAAAACCAAATGAACAACACTATCGACATTAATATCAGCATGAAACTAGTCGAAACTCTTCTTCTCCACTAACTCTCATATGGAGCGGAGATGAGAAGCGTTAAGGGAGATAAAGGTCTGGAGCCAAAGAGAAAATGAGAGGGAGAGACACAAAATGAGAGATAGACAGGAAGGGAGAGAAAATTAGAAAAAGAGAAGGAAAGAGCGAGAAAATAGGGGGGAGAGAGAAAGAGAGAGAGAAAGGGGAAAAAAGGGAGAGAAAGAGAGAGAAATGGAGCGAGAAGGAGGGAGAGAAACTGTTAAACTCAATTGCCTATTTCTTGAGTGTGTCCTCTGTCTCTCTGCTCCTTCCACCCCCTCCCTAAGCATATACGTACATATGTGTATATGCCTAGTACTTGCATACATTTATACAAGCAATCTCCTAGAGATATTTCGTCCCCAGAGGAAAAGTCGTCTCTCTCCCTCCCTGCGAGGCATACATATGTATCCACTCACTCGTTATTATGCATCTGTTTTATTTGCCCACAAAATGCATGGGTCCTCTCTTTGTTTCCTTTTCCTCCCCCGCTTTCTCTCTCTCTCTCTCTCTCTCTCTCACTTTGACAGAGCCATGAACTTACATGGAGTAAGAATTCATTTACATAAACAAATTTGGTTTACTGAGCCACCCTCTCTCCCTTCATCCCAGCAACTCCTCCCCTCAACACTCACAATCTCGGAAGAAGACAAAAGTCACCAGGATTTCCCCATTATTTCCCATGGACACTCCATTCCTTGCAAAGGAAATTGGAGAGGAAATTTCTTATTACGTTTTCTCCTCTTATTTGTTGGGGCTTTGCTATTCGGAGGAATTGAGAAATATTGCTGTACTTTCTCTTTTTTATTTTTTTGGTTTCCATTGAGCGTGAACAATCAGATGGGATTTTCATCATTACGTTTGTTGATTATTGTATTTTTTTAAAATCCCCTCTGTTACTATTTCTTAATCTCTGATCCGACTCCTTTCTGAATATCTGTATTGCCATTTATTTACTGTTTCTCTCTTCTGAAATTTTGAGAATTTTGAATAAATCCCTTACTGACTTTCTCTCTGAATTTCTCCTGCACATTCTCTTACTTTCTCTCTGGTTTTGTGGTCTCCCTCCCGATTTCTCCGTGATTTTCTCAGTCTTTGTCTCTCTTCAACTTTTCTCCTAACTTTCTTCTCGACTTTTCCAAGACTTAATCAGATGGCTTTTTCTATAACAAACGCTCTCTCTTTCTCTTGCTTGCTCTGACTGATTTTTTCTCCGTATTCTCCCTTTATTTGTCCTCTGATTGACTCTGTTCGTCTCTCTCTCGCGAACCCTTTTTTGTTAAATCCCAGCTCGTTTTGTAACTTTGTATTAATATGAAATATGTAATTACACATTAAAAGACACTTTTACCAAGTAAATTCTTGGGGAGTGCAAGAGAATGTGACTTTTTCCCGAGTAATGTTGATAAATGAAAGTAAAACAATTCAGTGTGTTGTGTTCTGCAAAATGTATGATGGTTTTATAATACAATGGCTTAGAATAATAGGAAAAAAATCCCTGCAAGAGTTTATTTAATGAACAGTGAAATGCGTTTTTAAGACTTTCTACGCAGTGTGAGATAAAACGGGAAGAAAATATTATTAACTTAAACTATACGATTCGTTCTTTAGTTGATTAATAAATGAACGTAGATAAAAGAGAAAATATGTATATTGTACATGAATTACTTCCACGTCTTAATATACATTTGATAGTCCATATTTGTTAACACCACGTAGCTCCTCTCCTTCAATACACAAAAAGTAGCTCGAAGACGGGATATATTTGATGTAGCAATTATACTTAAAACGTTTATGTGCGTACTAACTGTAGATAGTACAACACACTCAAACGTTGCCTATGTACATATATAAAAAGAAAAAAGAAACTTGTTGCACCACAAGAATGTCCTGCGGGACATTGGCGGTAATACAAAACAACAACGGTAACCAATTGTGATAAGGAAAAAAAATGAAATGAAAGCATAAAAAAAACGAAATACAGAATTTCAACAAAAAAAATAAAAGAAGAAAACAACTATGTATGTATCTTCTACCGTATAATAGACAACTTGATGTGTGTAATGTGTAATTAACCTGTATAGAAAAAAATTAAATTTTATTCTTATTAGTATTCTTAGTCCTGTTATTCTCTCACCGGTTCACGTACAAATTTAAACGATTCCTTTCATTCGATCACATCACATAGATATTAAGTTACCCATTAAAGAAACCTAACTATTGTGGTGAATTTATCAGCATGCATAATGCAGTGGCAATACATTTAAACAACTATTGCAATAAACACACCATGCATTACATGTTGGCGTTACATGTTTTTTATGGAAATGTACCAAATGTATTTGTTCAGTTTCAGTGGCTCCAAAACTTAAACTTCGTTGGGTAAAAATGTAATTAATTCGATTAAATTGAAAATCTATCGGTCAAAATAGTTTTAATTCGGATCAAAATTTTAATAATTGGGTTAAAATTGTTATACATTTGATGAATGTTATTATAACTTCGATTCAAATGGCTTTAGCTCGATTAACTAATTAATTAAGTTAAATCGGTTAAAACGACTAATTATTCGGTTAAAATTAGTACTACATTAATTACTAACTCAATTAAAAGGAATATTATATTAACTATGAACAGCTATTATTTTTACCAAAATTGCTATTAATTTTGATAAATCAGTTAAGATTTACTATGTTGATGAAATGTTATTACTTTGGTTGAAATGGTAATTTATTTATTCATCATGTGTTCTAAAAATTGTTATTAATCCAGTTAATAACTATGTTTATTAAATTCAGTAAATTATGTACATATATTAATTCAACATATTAAAATAATTATAAATTCAACTGTTAATAAAACCACGAAATCTAGTCAACCGGAGCCTTAAAAGCAAGTGCTATAAAGTCACTTGCATGCTATGGCTATTTTAGTTACTAAAATGTTTGTATTTTTGTAAAAACAACGACCTATTCACGAATCGACGAATCCATTGTTGTAGAAACTTCAATAAGAAACAATCCCGGATTAAATTTTTAAAAAATAACCCCGATTACCATTGCAAGAAAATGTGGTCTCAAAGAAATACTAAGAAAATTAATCAAAGGGAAAGTAGTAGTTGCAGATATCATTTTAGAAAGCTACACCCACACACGTAGTGGCCTTGAAATGTAGGAAAAGCCTGCATTTTTGTCGAACACATACGATTGGTAGCTTTAATTTCAATTAAACCTATCAATCGTGTGTGTTCTACAGGTATTCCTTACCGTATTTCGCTGTTCGAAAATTCCGCCTCCTTATATCCTTGTATTTTTCACTACTAATCACCTGATTTTGAGACATTTATTTGCCTCTACAATTGTGTATGTATCTAATTTCTCTTCCTTGTAAAAAATATTCCTGTACAAATGTATACAGGTAACTCTGTAAATATTTGTATAAAAAATACGAAGCTTAGCTTTTTACTTGGTCGTTCACGTATGGATGCGTGCCTGGTTATGTACATTTACGTACAAATATATGTAAATACTTATTTAAATTTAGGAGAGAGGATTATTCATTATACTTGTATACACAATTATTATTTATTTAAATAATACCAGGGTATGTCATGTGTGCATGTTACTATATATATATCCATATACATAAATATACATACATATTTAAACCACTGTTACACGTAAGGCAATTTATCTATGCAAATATTGAGGTATGAGTGCTGTATCTATATGAATTGTATCCGTATATTATAGTAACAATAAAATTTATGGATGTATTACAAAATTATGTTTCAAATGATCATGTTTTTTTATAATCCGCAACTTTCAGCATAAGATTTCATATCCATATATCTTCATATTTCAGCATTAATTGCATATCATATCACAATATGTATGTCTGCATTATTTTCAGTAAAATTATTCTTTGTGATTCTTTATCTCTTTTTTATTTACAGACATACCCGTCCAACAAAATTCTCTGCACATTCAAGTTCAATTACTTTGCATTTATTCATAAAAACACGGGATTATATTACCAAAATTATCTCACCCCCTGTATTTTAGCTTTCAATTCGATTTTCATCTGTCATGGCTTCCAATGTGAAATGTATGAGGAATAGCATGGAATTTAATACATTAATTGCCTGACAAAAAAAAAATCCGCGAGACGTTGCACATTAATTAACCCTACTTTCACCTAAATAAATTCACTATTAAATAAGTGAAAATTGCCCTGGAATAATTATTTCATCAGATGTAATACATAAATAATCGGCTTTTAATGCCGAGACAAGGTAGTCAAGAACAGTTATGAACGAACCACAAATTGATTACATCAAATCCATTGTATCCCCGTTGTATACGTGGAGATACAAAAGGCGTGAGTAAGACAAAAAGCGATGAAAGCGTCAATTATGACACCAATACGCGTGGGGTTAATTTCAGAAGCATTGGAATGAAAGGTTTACACATGTGCATATGCATACCTACATACAAATATTGCCATTGTAGTTTCCATATTTTCGTCGAAGCCCCGGCGACTGATGCCTGGAAGACATCTGCGGGAGACAGGATGAAAGGAAATCTCAGATCCTACCCGTGTCTCGTCCTATTGATGTCCGGGAAAGTGTGAGGACTTTGATAGGTCTTTGGAGACCCCCACAAGAGAGAAAGAGTTGAAACCCAGCCCACGAGAAAGAAAGGCAAAAAGTTGGAATAAACGTAATTAAGACTCTCATTGTGCATCTCCGACACCATCTATTATCAGGTGATTCTGAAGAAATGTCAGGACCGTACTTTGATTTGTTCACACCTATGGACGGACGTGTCTGTGCTAGGAAAACTGACAGACAAACAATTGCTTTAAGTGGGGAGTGGGCACGGTTTGATTCCCATTTATTTCTTAGAGGTCCATACAGCAAATAAATACATTCCTTGAGAAAGTCTGGATTATTGCAACTGCGAAGTGAAAATCTCTTCAAAATCTTCCCATGTTTATCTCTCTCAATCATGATTTACCTTTGCCTTCAATTCCAGTTACATTCATTCGCAGATACTTCTCCTTTGCTCTCTCTGTCCCATTCTCTTTTGGCTTGATTATCATTTATTTTCTCTTCCTCCCTTGCTGTCCCTTTCCGAGTCTCTTTTGTTTTAAAATTTTTACTTGCTCCTTCTTTGCTTTAACTTTCTCTATTGATTTTTATTTTCGTTTCCCTCTTGATTTTTCCTTCACTTTGCTTTCTCTTTCCAATTTGCTTTGCCGTTCGCTATTATTTCCTTCTCCCTTTCTCTTTTCCTCTCTCTCCCTTCAGCTTTCTCATTCGTTTTTTGCTCCATTTTCCTTTCATATTTCCTCTCTTTTGCTAGCTCTGTTTCTCTATTTTGCTTTCTATTTTTTCATCTTCTTATCGTCCTCTCTCTTCTGTTTTCATTTTCATCTGTTTTTCTCTTTACCTTTCGTCTTATCTTCCTCTCTCTTGTGTTTTCATTTTTATCTCTTTTTCTCTTTACCTTTCGTCTTATCTTCCTCTCTCTTGTGTTTTCATTTTTATCTCTTTTTCTCTTTACCTTTCTTCTTATTTTCCTCTCTCTTGTGTTTTCATTTTCATCTCTTTGTCTCTTTACCTTTCTTCTTATCTTCCTCTCTCTTGTGTTTTCATTTTTTATCTCTTTTTCTTTCTGCTTTTCTTTTGCTTTCTCTTTCTTGTGCTTTCTCTTTTCTTCTTTTTATCTTCCACTTCCTTTTCGTCTCTCTTTTTTCTTCTCTTGCTTTCTCTTTATCTTTCCCTCTCTTTTTTTCTTTCACTTTTCCTCACGTTTGCTTTCTCTTACATCTATTTTGCTTCCTCTTTAAATTTCCCTCTTTGTGTTCTTGCTTTCTGTCCGTTTAGAACATCTGATTCTCTGTCGCTCTCTCTCTGTCATCGGAGAACTTTGTTTCACAATCCATGACAAGAGGAATATATCAGTTGGAGTTGGAAGTATATTAATCCCCCCGCACACCCTGCACTAGAACATCAGGACTCCAAATAACAGAGAAAGTCTCTTTGACTATCCGCAGCAATCCAATAAGAGGGGAATGGAGGGATTATCCCTGGCACATGGTACATGTAAATTTCAAGTGGAGGTAAACAGGTGGGGAGGAACTAACACAGAATGTATCTGCATGCATATGTACTGACTGAGACTCCCATAAAGGAAGAAACCATCCATGGACGTCGGTAATGGTGGGGGTAATGGGAGCAATATTGCCCTTCCTATTGTCGACTGCGTAGTCAAAGGGAGCAACAGAGACAGCACGCTCCATTTACTAAAACATGGAAGTGAACTAAATACTACCTAAATGTAAGGAGGTGAAAGGAAGCGGATGATGGCTGGAGGGGCTTGCCTTTTCGGGGATTTGCTCACCTTTACAACTTATGGCGATCCTTTTTTCCTCTAGTAGGACATTAAGACCTTTTCGAAGAGGATTGAAAGTTGCTTTTTTCTAATCCGACTTTTAGTAGTTTTTTTCCTGTTTTTTTTTCCAGACTTCTCCTTGTCGGCAACCTATGTTTTTGTCTCATAACATTTCTTTTATCTTCCTGTCTCTCTTTTTTCTCTCTTTCTCTCTCCCTGTCTGTCTCTCTTTCTCTCTCCAGCCGTCTGTCTCTCTTTCTCTCTCTCCATTCGTCTGTCTCTCTTTCTCTCTCCGACAGTGGTCTTTATCTTGTTGAATCACATTGAAATAAGCTCTTCCCCCATCAGTCAGCCTCTCCTTTGTCTTAAGCCTCTCATCTGGCCTTGTTCAGCTCTCAGCACCTTCGCTTATACATATTTCAGTAAAGAGACGGACGTTGGGAGGAGGAAGAGTTACATTACCTTGATTCTTTTCTACAAGAAATTGATTTTAATTCCCACCACATGGTTTTCTCCTCCGACGGCCGGAGGTGTGACGGGAGTCTGGAGAGAAAATCAATTGGTATTCCCTAATAATTGATGAGCGCGGTGGTTGAGGGCAAAGTCAAAAGTGAACTCCTTTGTATGTCTGGAATATTTATTGGAGAGAAAAAGCCAGGATGAACCGGGGAAGTTCCATGACTGGAAGAAGATCAACTACTTGAAACGCCACTTGTTATATGTAGATACATACCCGCATTAGTATAGAGGGCATTCTTTCTGGTAAAATCCTGGTTTATATGCACATATCCATGATACAGAAGGAGGGAGTAGGCCATAGTTTTTTTCGGTATCTCAGTCAGATGACTCAAAAGAACTCATAAAAAAATCACCTAAAAACATGCATCGTCCACAAAGACATTCTACACTATTGTTTCCGGTAAAGGGCAAGGAGGGACAGTGATGGGGAAAGACTGGAGCATAAAAAAAATTGGAACGGAAACAAGAAACGTATTCGAAAGGGAAGACTAAATAGGGAGAAAATCAAAAAAAGAAAAGCGGAAGGACATATGAAGGGTTTGGAAGCAAAAGGAGATACGTCCAAAAATTTTCAAATTCAGGGGTTTTCAATTTCTTTCAATTTCAAATTATTTCAAATTCAGGCTTGTTTCTGTAGGCAAAACCACGCAAAGTTTTTTAGGTGCAAAAGATCCAACACTTTGATTTCCGGAAATTTGTTGTCATTTGAAAAATACCATGAAATATGGATTGTTAAGTACATCAATACTGACACACCTGTACAAGCTCTTAATTTAGCTAAAAAAACATTCTCTAAATTTTGCAATATTGTATGTGAAATGATTGTTTGCTTTTCACGTAAAAGTTAGTATTGTGGGCTTAACTCCTTTTGCTCCCAAACCCTTCATATATACCACGCATATCTCCCTTTCTCTCCGTCTCTCTTACTTTCTCTTTTTTCCCTCTCTCTCTCTCTCTCCCTCTCTCGTTCCCTCTCTTTCTCTAGGAAATGGCCGTAAAAGCTCTTAATTGATATGAAAAAGTAATGATGATGGAGGGAGTCGTAACTCGACCGCTCCTGTTGAGACTCCAGCACTTTCTTACGAAGACTAAAGGTACGGAATGAAGAGACTTGTTCCTTCTACGGCCCCCGTCATTATCCCGAACCAATTATTTTTCCCGACGTCTTTACTATTTAATTTGATTATTTTTTTTGGTACTATTTCTCCCTTCTCTTCCCCGCGTACTTTATTCCCGACCTTTTCACTTGTGTCATTATGACTGCTTCCACTACTTTTTTTTTTATCCACACGTTATGACTCTTTTGGGGGCGTGTGCACTTCCAGGCGGTGTGGATTAACTAAAAAAAGGGGAAGTGGATGAGAGAAACATATTGGGGGAAGGAATTAGGATGCCAAGCGTATTAAATGAAAGGAGATTCCAAGGTAGGACTGACAGACAGTAGGACGAGCAGATGATGAGGAAAGTTGACTTAAAATAATCGAGTCCTGAGACGGGAGTGTATAAAAGATAGGGCAAAGAGCAGGAAAGCAAAGTCATGGGATGTTGTATGAGAAATAAAGAAAAATAGGACACAATGTCAGGTGGAATTGAATTTTACACAAGAATAAGGCCGGAAAGAGAAGCAACGAGAGACAGATGGAATGTGGAATGGAGTATGCTGGAAGGTACAAATGTTAAAAGATACACGGCACGAAAAAAAACCGCAGAGAGAGGAAAGGAGAGTGAAACTACAAAAAATGGAGAAGGGAAAAAATAAGAACAAAGAAAAAGTGGGACAGAAAAGTCGTAAAAGGGAGAAACTCGACAGAGGCAAAGAAACAAAATAGTGGCAGAGATATAAAGTGTTAATCGAGAGCAAACAACAGCCGTTTGGAGGGATAAAAAAATAAAATAAAATGCTAAGAGAGAAAAATAGAAATAACCGGGACAACGTGATACGAGAGAGAGAAAGCATTTATGGAGAAAAAATGCTCATAGAGACAATCTACAAATCACGAAGAGGAAGAAAGAAATTCCTAAGCGAAGAAGCCGCCAAGAGAGAGAGAAAGCACTAATTGTAAGAAAGAGAAATAAAACGTTTGAAGAGAAAGCATTAGAAGTAAAAAAAAAAAAGTAAAAAAAGACGGAGAAAGGTAAAAACATTGACAGGGCGAAAAGGCAGTGAAATAGAAAGCGAAAACACTGTGAGAGAGAAAGCAATAGGAGACGGAGAGAAAAGCGCTAAAACGGAGAAAGAAAATACGGAGAGACAAAGCTCCAGTGGAGAAAAAAGCACTGCGAGAGAGGTAGAAAACGCAAAGAAAAAGTAGAAAGATAATGTTCAAGAATAAAAAAAGAAGAGAGGATAGTCGATAGGAAAATATTAAAAAGGGATGAAATAAAAAAAAAATTAAAAACTGTAAGGGATAATCTTGAAAGAGAGAAAGAGCCACACGTTCGGAAGAGGTATAAGTCCCACCCCGGGAATTACCATCAAGAAAAGTGACAGGAGAGAAGGAGTTCATTAATCCAGTACAGCGGTTGGTTTATCGTCCGAGGTAAAAAGCTGTCAAGATGAATGGGCTTTTCCTGGATGATTTGTCCCAAAGTCCCATAATAACATTTTTTGAGACTGTAGTGGTCATACTATACAGATGAGAGGGAAGTAGTACCCAACATTGGGGAATGGTCAAGTCATTCACAAACGGCGACAAGAACAACAATAAAAACATCCAAAGAACCAGTGCCAGAACACCAAAGCCCCGGCCTAATCTCTTACACGGAGGAATGACTCCGATTTTGAAGGATGGTGGAAGGGAATTCTATAACAGACATCCCACCTACACTTGCACGTACAAGAAAAACATTTCCTTAGGGGGAAACCTTTTTTTGGGTCGTATGAAAGGACGGACACGAAGGCGGGGGACGTGACTGACATTTTTAGGAGCAAATCAAAAAAAAATATCCATGTCACAATAGAAGAACAACAAGCTTTTGTCCTCCAACTTATAAATGACTAATAGCTCTCAAATAATTTCTGGGATTTGTGCCGATGATGGAAACACCATTTTTGACAACATTGATTAATATTATGGGCAAACTTTCCTTTGTAAACATTTCTTTGTAGTCAAACTCAATTGGAATTTATCTTTATTGTCTGTTTTTTCCAAGAAAAAACATTTGTCTCATTCTTCTTGGTTCCTTTTTTTGTCTTATTTTTACTGCTGTTATATTGAAGATTTTGACATTTTTAGATTATTTTTTGGGCATTTTTACAAGAGATGTTGTAATTTCGGTTTTATTTTCTGTTGCAGAAAGTATTGAGTCCGAATATATTAAATGGACTTCAACCGTTTTGTGTCAATACTTTTAAGGTACAGTATTTGGGATGGATTTCAATTTCAAATTTCGTGCCCATTGAAGGACACTTTCTTTGGAAGCGTTTGGGACAGGGAAAGATCAATAAATATTTAAAATCCCTTTTTGCGACTGCACAAAAAAACATTATTTTTTCCGAATCGAGAATGGGACATAAAGTTAGGGGAAATAACAAATACGATCTTCAAGTGCCAGACTGTACCTTCGTATTTTAAACATAAATCTGAGAAAAAAACCCTTTGTAGAGCACTCTCCGTCAAGTACTATCTACATGAATCCTTTCGAAATGTGAATATGTTCTACCTTTTGCCCCCTGAATACTACTTAAATTGTCCTTACAAGTCTTGGCTTTCCTGGAACTCAGCTCCAGATCATATTTCTTGGACAGGTTGAGAGCTGTGCAAATGTGAAATGGGTGTAGTAGCGGGAACAAGGTAGAAAGTTCACATTTTACAATGAGGGAAGGCGGGAAAACAAAAATAATCCGTCAAGACTTTCTCTTTTATCTCTTGCCTTAACTGCTGTTTCACCTGTATTCTCAATTCTTCTTCAAGGTAACACATTTTGTCCGTCTCAAAGTTTGGCCCTTTCTGAATCTCTTTACTTTCTGCCTTTGTATCTCCATCTTTTTAAATATATACTGACGTCTCTTTTCCTTTCTTTTTCGGCCTTCCATCCATTCTCCCTCTGACTATTTTTTCTTCCTGTTTCTCCTTCTGGCTCTCTTTCTTTGCCCCTCTGCATCTATTTCTTTTTTGCTTTCTCTCCTTTTTCTGCATCTACCTTTCTATTTTCCTTTTTATCTTACTATCTTTACTACTTTCTTCTCTCTCTCTCTCTTACACTCTCTTGAAATCTCTCTTTTTTATAGCCCTTATCCCCTCTGTCTTTGTCCCACTTTATCGTTATGATTCCTCTTATTTTTTTCCTATATTCCGTCTCTTTAGCTCATTTTCCAACTTGATTTCTGTCAATTATTCTCTTTTTCTTCTTTTTTCTCTATTTTCCCTGTTCTGTTTTCCTCTTTTATCTTTCTTTTTCTACTTCTCTCTTTTCTGCTTCATCTTCTCTCTCTTCTTTTTTCTATATTTTCTCTCTTCTGTCTTTCTGCCTTTTGTCTTCTATCTCTCTTTTTCTACCTCTCCCTTTCTCTTTTCCTCGTCTCTTGCTGTTTCATCTTCTTTTTCTCTTTTCGCTTTTATCTCTCTCTCTTTCTCTTTTCCTCGTCTCTTGCTGTTTCATATTGTTTTTCTCTTTTCGCTTTTATCTCTCTCTCTCTTTCCTGTTCTCTTTTTCTTTTTTCTCTTCTTCTTCTCTTTCTCTTTTTGTCTTGTTTCTCTTTTTCTTCTTCTCTCTTTCCTCCTTCGATCTTTCGCCCGTTTTTGCTCTCTGTCCTACTCGCTGCTTCTCTTACTTTCTCTCATAGTATCTTTCCTTTTCACGGGATCTAATTTAATTGTTTTTCCCACACTGTCTTTATTCCTTGCTTTCTCCCGTTTTATTTACGCCAATGTGGAGCCTTACTCTTTTCACAAACTGCTTTCCCTCTTCTTTAAGTCATCACATTGTTTTTCCTGCCCTCCGCTTGCACTTTGTTTCGGTCTCCTTTACTTTACTCGCATTTTCTCTAGATAATCCTTATTTTGTCTCTGTCTGTTGTTCATTCTGTCTCGCTTCATTGATTTCGTCTTGGATTTCTTCTTTTTTCACTACGATTTCTTCCATTTTACTTTTTGATTGTTACGTCTCCTACTTGTGGAACTGTCCTTTCTCTCATTTTACATATGTAAGTATCTATACACAACTGCTGTTTGCTTTCTCGATTTGTCTGACTGCCATGCTTTGTATTATTATTTCGCATCCTGATCACAATTTCAGGGCTTCTCTATCTAATCTCCAACTACTCCTCTCTCCCACGCTATTCTTCACGTTGATCCTATGTTCATCCCTGGCAAACCTTATTCTGCCTCTTTGCCTCCTTGGAATGGGTCCTTTTGTTGTTATTTACATATAGGGGAAGGTATGAATCGTAATCATATTATGGGGTCGTCTTTGAGAGGTAAGAGACTTCAAAAAGAGAAGGAAAAAACGAAAACTTGTTTCTTCTCTCTCGAACAACACAACATCCAGGGGAAAGGGATGAGATGAGGGGAAAGGAAAAGGTATATGTACACATAAGGAGGACATGAGCATCAAAAGGGTTAGTGAAGAGTTTTTTTTTTCAAGAGTCTAAAAAAGAGAAACGTGGAGGGACGAGGCATGTAATGAAAACATTTTTTTTTCCTTTTGCTCGCCAGCGATTAGAGTTTAATTCGACAATAAGTTTCTCGGGAAAATAACAGGAAATTCCCGCTTCCTCTCGTCCTTTCAAGTGAAATCATCTTTGTTTGGGATGGTTGCTATGGGAAGCCCATTGGTGTCTTTCTTGCTCTTTATTCAATCACCTAAGCCCCCTTTCCCTCCTCCGCCCCATCTCCTTCCTCTTTGTGTCAGATTCTATTTGTTCAACTTATTACATCTCTATTAGATTCCATGAAGGCGTCCATGGTAGTTGAGGTGGATGGAAGTACAATGGGAAGTTCTCGGTAAACCATATCATCTCCAAAGGCTTTCCAAAAAGGGAAGATACGGGATTATCACAGAGCTTTCTTTTGGAGAAAGTGTGAATCTGACGACCTGGAAGGAAATGTAAATACAAAAAAAAATAGATTTCGCTCCACTAAAGTATTTACTTGTTAACAATGCACAATAATTACGAATCCCCACACATGTCCGCGGACACACAAAAGAATGGGGAAGGGAATGAAATGGAATTCCTGCTGGGGAAAGTTAATCTGTTTTTTCTTCCTTGCAAATATCCACGGAGAAGGAGGGGATGGCTTCATCATTGAGAGTGAAAGGCCGTGAATGTGCTCTACTAGTACATTTTTTCCTCCAACCTCCAAAGATGATAAAAGATGTGGGAGTATCATGGAGTTTCTGGTAGAAGTTATGAAAAAACACTACAGATCAGAAATCATGTGATCGAGCAGGGGAAAAGAAATTCGACTTCTTTTCGCCTACACACACTTTTTTTCCAGGGAAGAAAGATTTGGGGGAAATCAAGCTCATTACGGGATGAAGAGCAACTAGATAAAAGGGAAAGCGGAGAAGCTAAATCACAAGAGAGAAGCTTTTTGGGAATTCTCTCCTATTTTTTCCTCCTCTTCTAAACTCTTCCAATTTTCTCTATTTATTCCTATCATTTCCTTTTTCCCGGTCTTTTCTTTTTGCCTTATTTTTCCTGTTTCCCTTTTCTTTTGAGAATTACTTTCTTTAGT
The DNA here is from genome assembly GCA_034698585.1 of Disparrhopalites patrizii. Classification (NCBI taxonomy): domain Eukaryota; kingdom Metazoa; phylum Arthropoda; class Collembola; order Symphypleona; family Sminthuridae; genus Disparrhopalites; species Disparrhopalites patrizii. Next base: position 54,993 of record JAQGBT010000301.1, read on the forward strand.
TTTCTGTAATTTCTTTTCATTCTATTTTTGCTTTCCTTGGCTTCATCCTTTTCCTCTCTTGTCTCTTTAATTTTTATTTATTTTCCTTCCAAGTTTTTCTTTGCTTTTTTCTCTCCTGTTTTTGCTTTTCTCATTGCTTACTTGATATTCATATCTCTTTTCATTCTCTTTATTTTCAATGCTTTTTTCTTTCCATTTTTGTCTCTCCTTTTTGTTTTCATGTCTTTCTCTTTTTTATGTTTTTCCTCTCCATTCCTTTGGTTTTCCTATCTCATTTCCACATTTGCTTCCTCTTTTTTCGATTTTTCCTTTCCCTTTTTTGAGTTTTACTTTCTCTTTTTTCAATTATACTTTCTCTTTTTTCATTTTTACTTTCTCTTTTTCATTTTTACGTTCTCTTTTTTCATTTTTACTTTCTCTTTTTTCATTTTTACTTTCTCTTTTTTCATTTTTACTTTCTCTTTTTTCATTTTTACTTTCTCTTTTTTCGTTTTTACTTCCTCTTTTTTCATGTTTACTTTCTCTCTTTTCATATTTACTTTCTCTCTTTTCATTTTTACTTTCTCTATTTCCAACACTTGTTTTCACCCTCTTTTCTAGGTTGTCTATCTCTCTGTCTTTCCCGTTCACTTTTGTTGCTCTGTTTAACGTGGCTTTGCAAAGACTTTCTCTCTCTTTATTTTCCTTATTGTTCTCTCTCGTTTTCTCTATTTTGTATGCTCCAGCTTTCTTTTTGCTTTCCCTTTTTGTCTTCCTTTCTCTGTTTCGCTTTTTTATGCCTCTTGCTTTTCTATTCTTTCAGCTGTCTGTTTCCTTTTCTGTTGGCTTGCATTTGCCCTTGGAAATTCCCTCTTATCTGTGATTCCCATCTATCTCCCATGTATTTGGCTAGCATTCCCCTTTTTTATTGTTTATTATTTCCCCATCTCGCTCTTCCTTTTTTCTCAGTTGCTGGAATTTCTCAGTTTGTTGCAGGTTTGGCTTTCAGCTTCTTCAAAGATTGACGGTGACTTATTGGTAACGATTTCTTCCGCATGTCCGGGGTTTTGCCTCCCAAATGGATTCGCCACAAGGGATAAAAGGAATGGCGGCTACACAAGTATACCATTTGCCTCAGGCTCATCATTATCTCGTACTCTCCCTCCCATGACTCCATCGTCTCAAATACACACATGGACGTATACTGCGAACATGCTAGAATTTTTTTTCTTTTTTGGCTTTCAAAGAAAAGGCGGAAGTTTGGGTAAGAGTCTTTCTTTGCTCAACTTTCCGGGATTTTATTCAGATCAATTATTCACACTTGATTCTGGGTCCGAAATGTCCATCCTTTTGACCAATACAAATTCTCTGCTTTGTCACAATAACTAGTGTATCCTCGTTCTTTTTAAGAGGATGGAGATGGAGAGTGAATCATGGGTTTATTTAATGTACGCATTTAATTGCTTTTTTTGGTTTCATAAATTACTAAAGGGAAAAGTACAAATTGATAAATGAATTCCAGTCACCTGGGACAATGTATCGGCTAGGGCAAATGGCTTTGAAAGAATGGTTTTGGAGATTGTCTTCCAGGAAATCTTCAATCCTTTGAATTCTGGGCTAAAGATTACATGCGAGTGTATATGCACTGTCACATAAAATTGTCTCTAAGTGCCGCCTTGAAGTCATTTTTTTCGGGGGGTCGAGTCTGTATTGGTGCTAATAATGACCTCCATGTTCATCGGCATCCATCAAGTGGTACTTTTGGACAAATTCAATCCTTCTACAATTCCAATCCATATGTTCCTGTCTCATCTAATTTTTTTTTCAAACAGAAGTTTTTTTTGTCTTTACTTTCGGTATTTATGGTTTATTTCTTCACTGTCGCTCCCAGACTGTAATACAGCTTGTCTCTCTCTCTCCATTTTTTCTAACTTTGTCCCTTTTTTGTTCTTCTATTATATTTTTTACATTGTCTCTCTTTTGCTGTTTTTGTATCGTCTCTGTTCTTTTATTATATTTTTTACATTGTCTCTCTTTTGTTATTTTTGTATCGTTTTTGTTCTTTCATTACATTTTTTACATTGTCTCTCTTATGCTATTTTAGTATCTTTTTTGTCTTCTTTTTGTCTCCCTTTTGCTCTTTTTGTCTCTATTTTGCTTCCTTTTGCCTCTACTTATTTTGCTTCCTTTTGCCTCTATTTTGCTTTCGTTTTGTCTCTCTTTTGCTTTCTTTTTGTATTTTTTGCTCTCTCTTTTGCTATCTCTCTTGTTGCTCTCTTTTACTCCCTCCCTGTTTGTCTCTTTAACTATTTCTCCCTCTCTCTTCATGCATTTTCTTCATTACTCTGCCCATTCAGCTGGTTTGCTGTCTTCCTGTTTTATATTTTCTCTCTACAATTTAAACCAATAAAAGTATACCAAAGAATGATTGAACATCTCCAATAACCATTGCTCTAAGGCATTACTAATTCATGGAAATGTTTATCTTATACCACCCTAGGGTCATCATTTATTTTTGTGATCGCAGGAGAAGCGAAAAAAAGGTACCGAAATATTCTTCCAATAGCTCAATTTGGAGAAGCGACATGGTTTTTTAAATCCCGGAAAAAGAATCAGACTTAAAGCTGACCTTATACGTTAGTACTTCTCACACGTGTACATAGATATAATATAATCTGTATATGTATAGATATGCATGTACGAAATAAGGAATTCTCTTGGTTTATTCTCTTGTCCCTGAAACTCCTAGCCGTGTATTCTCCCTTCTTTTTTTTGCACGAGGGAAATGGAGCAAGTATTGTTTCTCCAGCCCGCTCATAACTCCCGCCCTTCCCCACTTGTCCAGTACGAGGCAGAAGGATTTATGTAGTAACAAATCAATGACTTCCTTCTCCCAATTTCTTATATAAACTGGGAGAAAGTATTATATTCTCTGTTTATATATCTCTATATTTCTATATTCTCTGATATATCTCTGTTTATGAAAAGAATAGAGGTTCTCCCAGGACATTGATATCTGTAAAAATCCCTCCCCACGAAAAAAAAAAAGAACGTTTCAAATTTATTGCCAAAGTGTCATTCACCTAAAACCAACAACATTTGTTCTTTATATATACAATTGATATTGATATATAAGAATAGATATGAACTTTCATTTATCATCACAATGTCGGTGCTTTCTCATAGGCCACGAATCCATTCTTAATCACCATTTGAATCAAGTGATCATGCTCTCCAAATTGGTACACCACATGTTCCCACCTGTAGCAAATTGTTATAATACACCAAATTATTTATTTCCTCTTATTTTTGTGCATATCTCTAACGCTTTATTGTTTGAACTGCACCGGGTGCAATGACACACCCTGTACATATGCATATTACTCTACAAACATATCTGCACAAGTACACATGTACGTAAATATATGAATAAATATAAAAGGACTCTTACGTGGCCGCATCGACAAAAACAAGATCAGCCTTTTTACCAACTTCAATTGACCCAAACTTATCGGCGAGTCCCAAGGAATTGGCCGCATTCAATGTACAGGCAACGAGAGCTTCTTCCAGGCTCATGGAACATGTTATGCAAGCCAAGTGCATGACCATGGGCTGGAAATAATAATTTATAAATAGATAATAATATTGGAAGTGGAAGGGATATGGAGGGATAGATAAGGGAAGGGGCTACCAGTTGAAACTTAATGATACAAGCACGGTTAACCCCTACAATGTCACACTATACAAGGGAGATAATGGGAAGATATGGGAAGATAATATGGAGACTAAGAATTATAAATAGGAATATGAGTGAAAAAAGGATTACGCAAGATCAATATAGAACTTTCTAATCTGCGATAAAACACAGACGATATTTGAGAACTTGCATCATTCCCCACAGAAAAGAGTGAGGGTTGGAGTTCATATTTAATAGTATTATAGAGGGGAAATGTCCATAAAAGGGGAGGGGATATAAGATTATAGGGACGAAAAGAGATAATTAAGCCGAACAGGTTTTAATAATAACATTGAAGGAGAAATCGTTTTTTTTTTGTGGTTCCATCTTACCATGGATAGGCAGAAGGCATTGGGATTGAAATCCGAGCCCAAAGCCAAAGGAACACCAGCTCCAATCATTTTCCGCACGGGTGGAGGCTTAAGACGAAGAACGTACACAGTCGTGGGCAAGATTATACCAACACATTGATTTTTTGCCATCTCCTCAATCGCCAAATCCGAGATTTCCTCCAAATGACTCATGGCTTCGGCCTTGATGGAAGCACCCATCTGAAACCATGGATGTATGTATGTGTAATGGAATGGATATAACTATGTATAGCTTGTCCAAAAAATGCAACAGGGATAAGTTATATTTAAAAAAAAAAAAGAACTGGTTAACTTTGTAAAGCTTTCTTTTCCTTTGTTCAACAACCTTCTTTGTGACACAATCAATGGCAAATTAAGATTGCTTTTCTATGTGAGCTATGGAGAAAGGCCGGAAGGGAGATGAGGAATTTGTCTTGAGGGTGTGAACAACTCTTTTATTCGTCACTTTTGTGATTCTTCAGTCTTTCTCAATTACTTCTTTTAGTTTTCACCTTTATCTTCCATTACATTCTTCTTCTGCTCTCTCTTTGGCATTTCACATAGAATCTTCCCTCTCACTGCTTTCTCTTACACTTTCCTCTCCTTGTTTATCTCTTTCTTCCCTTCCCGACTCTTCATTTCTTTCGCTTCCTTCATTTATTTAAATCTTTTTATTTATTTATTTGTCTTTCTTTGTCTCTGTTTCTTTATTTATTTGACTTTCTTCGTCTCTCTCTGTTTCTTTATTTATTTGTCTATCTTTGACTCTCTCTTTATTTATTTGCTTGTCTATCTTTGTATCTCTTTCTTTATTTGTTTTTCTTTGTCTCTTACTTTATTTATTTGTCTTTCTCGGTCTCTTTCTTTCTTTGTCTTTCTTGGTCTTTTTCTATATTTGTCTTTCTTCGTCTCTTTCTATATCTATTTATATTTCTACTTACTTATTTATGTATTTATTTATTTATCTTTTTAGTTACTTATTTATATATTTATTTATTTATCCA